>CAJQZP010001510.1:0-79016 GCA_907164705.1 Parnassius apollo
TCTTGGTATTTAGAATTACACTCACAATCAATCAATACATGTCAAAAATAGAATCCATGCGACATTTGTGCATAGACAGGCACTTTGTTTTGCTCGAACTAGTGAAAGGTTTTACATCGATTTTAAAATATTTATAAATGCTGAATATACCTACAGCGTAGTTTTATATGTACTATTATTCAAGTGTGCACTATTTTAACTTATAATACCGATGAATAATACTAGAAAATCGCTTTCAGTTTGTTTTTAGGTTATTGTTAGATTCACATTTTATTCGTTAATTTCTCAGGACTCCGTTTAGATGCGGTAAAACTAATAATTTTATTATAATCTATGGATTATAAGGAATAAATCGACATGTATTTCATTGATTATCTTTAAAATTTGTAGTTGGCCATTCTCCATAGAAAAATTGATTGTCTCCTTTAGAACCGACGGAAGTCTCCAACAAGGTTACAGAGAGAAACCTTTTATCAGACATATCAAAATTTTTTGACACGCTCGGTTGGCTATCACCACTATCAACTAAGTTAAAAATTATTTTTCAACAAGTGTGGACTGCAGATAATATTAACTGGGATGATCCTATAGCGAATGAAGTATATGTCGAGTGGAAGAAGGTCAGAGAGGACATTCACAATATTCAACACCATCAGTTACCCCGATGGCTGCAGATCCATGAGTGCGACAGTATCGAGCTACATGGGTTCAGTGACTCGTCTGTCAGAGCTTATGCATGTGTGATCTATTGTCGTATCAACAAAGGCAATAAATCATCTGTAGTGTTGGTGGCCGGTAGAGCCAGGCTTGTACCAACCAGCAAGACAGTCTCGTTGCCGCGGTTGGAACTGAGCGGAGCAATACTCCTCTCAAAGCTAATAAAAGGTAAAGTCGCAGAGTGCCTTAATGAGTACAATATCAAAGTATATGTTTGGACTGACTCCATGGTAGTACTGGGGTGGCTCAACGGAGAACCATCCAGATGGAAAACGTTTGTGGCAAATAGAGTTCGTACAATAACCGAAAATATGCCACCTGACTGCTGGAGGTACGTTAAGTCGGAAGAAAACCCAGCCGACTGTGCCAGTCGTGGTCTAACTGCATCACAACTCAAAGCCCAGATCTTCCGGTGGCTGGGCTCGACTTGGCTATCAACATATAATGATCTAGGGCATAAGATCACTTATACAACAAACGATGAATTAAAATTATCAAAAACAATTTTAGTAGCCACATCAACCTGATTTTATCATTCAAGAAACCCTATTAAAATATAGTACAATTAACAAAGCGGTAAGAATAGTTGCATGGATTCGGAGATTTTTAACTATCAAAAAAGGACAAAATATAAAATATTTAACAGTACGAGAGTTGAAGGAAGCTAAGTTATTAATTATCAAAAATATACAACAAACGGGATTTGCAAGAGAGTTATCAGATTTAATGCAAGGAAATAAAATAAATCGAAAAAGCAACATTTGTGAACTAAATCCGTATATTGATCAAGATGAAATATTGAGAGTCGGTGGGAGGTTGCGAAATGCCAATCTGGACCCAGACATGAAAAATCCTATCATTATACCCGGCAACAGTCGCCTTGCGGAGCTTCTTATAATCCAGGCGCATGAAATGACATACCATGGTGGTGCTCGGCTAACGTCTGCCAACTTGAGACAAAAGTACTGGATCATCGGTGGCAACAGAGCTACGAAGAAGAGATTACGTCATTGTATCAAATGTTGAAGGCACGAACCAACCAAATACTATCAAATTATGGGTGACCTTCCAGCAGCTAGAGCAAACCCTTCACGCCCACGGAGCAAATTATATTTGCTCCGTGTTCACGCCCATTCCATCATGTCGCTGTAGACTACACGGGCCACGTATTCATCAAAGCTAACTCAGGCCGTGGGATCAAAACTACGAAAGGTTATGTCGCTGTGTTCACGTGTATGGCCACAAAAGCTGTACATTTGGAGTTGGTGTCTGACCTGGCGAGTACTGCATTCTTAGCAGCGTTACGGAGAATGACAGCTCGCCGTGGCAAACCTAACCACATTTATAGCGATAATGGCACGAACTTCATAGGAGCCAACAAGGTCTTACAGCAGGAATAAGAAGAGCTCCTCAAAACATTTGGTGATGAGTTCCTCTCAGAAGTGTCCGAGATGGGTATAAATTGGTACTTGAATGCACCTTCGTGGCCGTCAGCCAATGGTCTTTGTGAAGGAGCCGTGAAAAGCCTCAAGTATCATCTAAGGAGGATGGTTGGTGATCAAAAACTCACCTACGACGAGTACAGCACACTGCTAGCACAATTAGAACCATGCTTAAATTCGAGACCACTATGTTCATTGACGGAAGACGCTGACGCTGATTTAAATTATTTAACATCTTCACATTTTCTATCAAGCGGTCCGATTCTATCAATTTATGAGACGGAACGAGATCTTAGGACTAGGAGGCATTTAACACAAAAAATATTCCAAGACATTTGGAAAAGGTGGCAACAAGAATATTTAACAAATCTATCAGCCCGGAGCAAGTGGCGCCAACCTCAAGAAAATATAAAATTAAATGACATCGTAATCATCAATGATGGTAACCTTCCTCCAGGCGGATGGGCCCTCGGTAGGGTCGAATTGCACCCTGGTAATGACGGCTACGTGCGTGTTGTGACGTTAAAAACAAAAAATGGTTATGTGAAAAGACCTGTTATCAAACTATCAATACTCCCTGTCATCTCCGAAGAAACACAAGGATCAAGAATTAAAGCAAGAGAAACCAATAAAGCGTAAGATAAAACAAAGGAATAGAAGATACAGTTTCATTACAGTTGCAACTTCTATCTTATTATTTTTTATGAACCTTATAACTAATACTAGCGGACTATATACTATAAATAAACTGCAAAATAATACTAGCCTATTTTTCGACAAGATTGTAAACATGCATTTGATAGCTGACGATTGGAAACTCGTTGTCTATTATGATCTCTACCCATATTGGGAAGGCACCGCTGCGTCCTCGAAGTACATGGAATACCTAGAAACCATCTGTTCAAAGATAAGAGGGCATTCACATTGCGAGAGTGTCATGTATCAATTGAATCACGAGCGGTCGGAACTACGGCGCTACAATATCATGTTTGTGCGCAGGGGACTTATCAATGGTGTAGGTAATATCGCAAACGCGTTGTTTGGGGTGCTTGACAGTAACTTTGCTGAAAAGTATGAAAAAGATATCGACTTAATCAGAAAAAACCAAGGACACCTAGCCCAGCTGTGGAAGAATCAAACTTCAGTCGTAGAAGCGGAGTTCAATGTCATCAAGAGGGTAGAGTCGATCATGGAACAGCATCATAAAGCAGTCAACAAAAAGATGATCGAACTTGAACAATCGATGAACGCACAAAAGTCACAAGTCTCAAATAACTCATATATTAACGAACTTAGCTTGGCCGCTATAGTTACAAACAAGATTTTGAACAAGTTAAAAGAAATACAAACTTATCTTATTGAAACTATCACAGACGTATTTCACGGGAAGTATAATATTCATCTCCTAACCCCCAAGCAACTCCAATACGAATTAAGTGCCATCTCTACACAGATACCTAAAGACCTATCACTACCTACCGATCACGTGAATTATTCAAACCTATACAAATTACTTAATGTAAAAGCACGCTTATCGAAGTCCTTTCTTATTTTCGAAATTTTAATTCTATTACTAGCACGAGACGCTTACGAAGTCCTTAAAGCAAAACCCATACCTAAACAATCGGGTAGCAACTTGATCAGCATTGTCCCTATTAGCGAATATCTCGCTTTAAACTTAAACAAGGATTCGTTTATATCGCTATTTACTGATTACATGACGGCATTGATCGCGATTTAAATACTGTGTTGTGTCGATTCAAGAAGCCTATTTATCATATGATCAATGATAAGAGTTTGTGTGAGAAGGATGAAGGACTTGGAAGCTGTAGAACGATCATTAACACCTGCAAAAATATTTTCATTGCAACAAGTAAACTCAATAACTACTTTTATTTCTGTTGTAATAAATGCTACTTCAAGTTGTTATGCGAAGATCAAGTTACGGCTATTCAATTGCGTGACGCCGGACTTATTACGCTGGGACGGGATTGCCTTATCAAATCAGCTGATTTCCATTTTTATGCATACATACCAGATGCATCTCAAATCAATTTAAAGCCAGTCATTGGTATACCAAAGATCGCTTCGATTAATCATTTAATAAATATCTCGATACCGGAGATGAACGCCAGCACGAGCTTTGAGACTATCAGCCAACAACAACTGCTGGCCATACGAGAACAATTGGATGTCATGAAACAGACTGAGCCGTTAGCAGCAGTTGTATCCTATCACGACATTCACCATTACACCGTCCTCTACCTGGTGATTATAACGGCTGGAGTGTTCAGAGGATTCTACGTGTGGCGGGCGTGCGCGCGAGTCGCGTACAAAATAAGTGTAGTGAAGTGCAGTGTAATAGTGGAGTGCAATTTGTAGATGTAGAGTTTGCAAACAAGTGCAGTGCAGTGTAACAGTGTTGACATTACTAGCGAATTAAATGAAAAATTTAAGAACTCGCGTAAACAAAAACAAAACCGTGGCACCTCACCAGTGCTTCAATCGGTGTTTACTATCACGGACACGGGTGTCTAAATACACTGTTATTATTTATTTTGCATCAATCATTTGTAACTAGTTTTAAGCCAAAATGTTTATCACCTTGTAATTAGTATTCAATTTATCTCGTCTTCGTGACTCTCTATCTTTCAGCCCGGGAGCATGTACGGGCTGCAGCACGTACATTTTTGTGGCGTCGGCAGTTTACGCTATAACGCTACAATAATGCATTTTGAGTCAGTGCGCTAATTGAGCCCAGCGATACCGGCCACGCGTGCTCGCAGTATCATTACCCATCTATCATTAAATTAGATTTAGTTATTTCTATCAATAAACTATCAATTATCAACTTCCCAGTATTGACTATCATTTACTATCAACTACTATCGAAGACCACGTGAGGGTCCCGTTCGCAGCCCATACACGCTTATACTTTGATTATTGTCAGGATTAGTTGAAAGATTTTTTTATATAATAATAATAATATTCCACAAATATCACACAACGCCATCTAGTCCCAAGCTAAGCAGAGCTTGTGTTATGGGTACTAGACAACTGATAAACATACTTATATATTTCTAATATAAAATAGATAAATTACACCCAGACACAGAGCAAATGATCGTGCTCATCACACAAACATTTGTCCTGGGTGGGAATCGACCTCCGGCATAGCAGTCAGGGTCACTAACCTTTTAAAACATCGTGTGCCTGACCTCTCTCTAGTGGTGTCGATTATTCGTCCCATCGGACTATGAGAGTAACGAAATAGAAACTCCACCTGTGCGTAACACACCCTTGGGCACTACGGCTAGTCTGGATTAAACTGGCCACTGAGACCAAAATTCGGGCTGGAGGACATTACCTTGCTT
The DNA here is from genome assembly GCA_907164705.1 of Parnassius apollo. Taxonomy (NCBI): domain Eukaryota; kingdom Metazoa; phylum Arthropoda; class Insecta; order Lepidoptera; family Papilionidae; genus Parnassius; species Parnassius apollo. The sequence continues at coordinate 5,534 of CAJQZP010001510.1, forward strand.
ATTAAAGATATTTAATTTATAAATAATAAAATATTAAAATCGTAGTATTACGGTTACCTGGTAGAGGTATCCACAACATGTCCACGCCGGACTTCTTTAGCTAAATTAAGGCCCCAATCTCCCAGCTCTTCCAAGGCAACGGCTTGGCCCTCAACGTCGACGAGACCCTTCTCGCCAGAGCAATAACCCTGTGCCCCTCAGGCATGTACCCCCCCTACCCTCCGTCGCGGCCTTCGTAGCAGCCCCTACAGCTGCCTCGCTGAGTGACTCACCTGCATCCCTCGATTCCGACGACATGCAGTAATCGGAAACCGCGGCCGTATCGTCCTCCTCCCGGAAGAGGTCCGCCCAAAATCCGTCACCTCGACAGATTCCGATGAATTAGTTATTGATGCGACGCCCTTCACGGAAGTGAAGTACAAGCGCAGCCCGAAATACGCTGCGACCTCTCGCACACATCCCGTCCTGGCAGCTAACGCTGCCGCTCGCGCCGCCGCAGCCGCTGCACCTGCCCGCGCCCCCGCAGCATCCTCCCCCTGCCGCCGCCGCCAAGAAACAGGTCCCGCCCCCTGTTTTCCTCAGGGATAAGGGCCAATTCACAAAACTCTCAAAAACCTGTTACGACACAGGTATTAAATATGACCAAGCCACCAACCTCGGTGAGTCGATCAAGATCATTCCTGATTCTATCGAAGACTTTCCTAGCCTCACCAGGCTCTTCACGGCCGAACGTGTGTTTTGTCACACGTACGCTCTCCCGGAAGAGCGTAAGGTCAGAGCTGTCCTCCGCAGAGTTCCTTTCGAACTCGCCAACGAGGAGATCCTGGAGGACCTTAAGCGCCAGGGCTACCCAGTCAAGACTTACTCGTAATTACGTAAGTTATCAAAATTATTCAAATTCAATTTATTCCGATTTATAATTTTTTTACAGCACCATGTAATGTTACGTTTATTCCGTTTTTCTTTATCAAACCTGAAAATATCGACGTAGATGATAAATTAATAAGTTCTTTCTTCTTCTTTAAAGGCTTACCTTAAAGCCTCTAATTGCGTATGTAGGTATTGTGAATCCTCGCAAGGCTGAGCGACTGGCCCACAGTAACATGTTGCACGCTTATACTTGACTGCCGCTATTAAATCTTTAAAAAAGGCACAGAGTGTTGTTTAAGCACGAACGAAACACTCGTAAAATGAGTTCACGATTATTTTACGACCTAAACATTTGGTGTTTAAAGCGATTTTATAAAAATACTTAAGAAATAGATTTACAGGAAATTTCTGTGAAACTATTTACATATTTATAAGTGATCTTAAGAATATCACATAATATCCAAGACAACAAATGATTTTAGTTTAAATAGGTATATTAAAATCATCATTCACTATTTTGCCATCCTTAGGGATTGCGTTTTATTTACATTTGTATGGGACCACCCTTATTGTGTAACCTAAATAAACTACTTGTTTTAATCACTAATAATTGTACAACTTATTTTTAAATGTAAAAATAAATACAGCAAAAAAATATATTCATAGATAAACGCCCCGAAACAGAAAATAAAATTCTAATTCTGAATATTTATTATTTTGAATGTTATCTTAGTGAATCATCACGGCGTACTTTAGAAATTCAACGTTCTTTTTATTCAACGTAAAACGGCTTTCAAGATAGCTGAATGTTTCTATGTTATAAATATATTGACTTCATTTTTACTTTTATTGTTATAAAAGTTATTTTTGACGGCGCAGTGGCTTAGCGTTTGATCGCGATGCCACAGGGCCCAGGGGTTTTTATGCAAATTATGTATGGAATCAAAAATATTGCCTTTCTATAAAATTTGATAAAACACTATTATGTTTTATGCCGAAATAAATTTCTAACATACTAGCGTTATGGTATTGTACGGATTTATGGATAATTTTTACATTACCTTTGACAAATCGTCGCAGATAATATTCCCTCGTTAGATTAGATCTTACAAAGTATTTTTCTTCTACAGCACAGGTACAAATGCAATTAGTGTGGTATATGGTATCTACGTGGTAGAGCCATACTGCAGTTATATTAGTAGTATAGTTGTAGCACGAATGGATCGGCTCGATCGGGGAAGGACCACGCCCCTCTCATAATATCAGCGTAAAATAGTAGCTTAATGCTGCTGTGTTTCGTATGGTGAGAATAGAACCGGATACCCTTTTACTAGAAACGAGGCATTCCATCTTAGTCCTCACGGTTGACAACGGATCTGCATTTGGATTCGACGATAGATTTATATGTCTATGGGTCACAGCAACCACTTACCATTAGGTGGACTGCGTGATCGTTTGTATCCCTATCCTATAAAAAAATTCAGACTCTTCATTAGACATTAACATACATTTTTTATTATGAAACCCATATTAAATAAATTTATATTGAGGGAAATAATTACATTTAATTATAACTAAAGAGATTTAAATATTTACTACTACTACTTAAATGTCTTTGCTTTTTTATAGAAGAGGAGACAAATGAAAATACGGCTCATCTAATGGTAATTGTTCACCGTAGCCCATGAACATTTGCAACAACAGAGGAATTGCGAGTGCACTGCCGGCCATTCAGAAGTACACTCTTTTCTTATGTATACGTGCATCTTTTCTGAAGCTAGTACGGGTATTCAGGGCGTTATAGCCTTGTAGGATAATTAGAGACGATGGCAGGAGATCCGACGGTATGTGGGATGCTAATTGCGTTGACACTTTAGCGGCCTCTCATCTCAAGGGTACTTCTTTTAGAGCCGGGTCGGCATCAGAGGCAGCTGAATTTAGTAAATACGTCATCCATCAACTTCCTGCATGTCTTACCAGGTCATCACTCAATCTAGTGGGGAGGCCACCCTACATTCGCATACAGGTACAGGGCTGCCACTCGAAAACCTTTGTCCCCATGAGTTGTCGGTTCTTCGAGCTATGTGGCCGGCCCATTGCCACTTCAGCTTACTGATCAACTCTCTCTTGAAGAGCTACAAAAGTATTATATATATATATATATATATATATATATATATATATAAAAAAAAAAAAAAAAAAAAAAAGTATTATATATATATATATCTTCTGCGCCACGGCTACGTGACCGAGAGTCATTACGAATCGTATCGCACGCAGACTTGACGACTTCCAGCCTCTTGACCAAGCCTAAATAATTGAATACCATAGACTACGTACATATCCTACGGCATATTGTACAAAAGACCAAAAAGTACCATCTACTACTAGCTAGTTACATTGCCTTGCGTATGTGGACTATGAGAAAGCCTTAGATTTCGTCGAAATTTGGACAATTGACTGGTTTCAAACTACATAATCAGAAATGAGAAAATCCGCAGTTGAACCAGAGTGAACGAAAAACAGTTCTTACTCTTCTTTAATTTAAATAGTACAAAGACTGATTTCAATATACAAGATTTCATTACGCCGGTCTTCTAAGAATCCCCAGCTCTAAATCCTTCATCTTATTGTAATGCTTCATAAATCGGATTACGTAGAATAAAATCTGAGCATTAATAATACTTCAAATACAATGCAATTTCATAAAGATTCGTTTTGTGATAAATTTCGTGTTGGAGAAAATTACTGCGTTTGAAATGATATAGTGATGTACAATTTATAGTTACTGCTATTAGCTGGTATAAAATAAAACCAAGTACATACATTCTTTAAAACAAATATTAATCGGACTAAAGCAATAAAATGAAGCTTATGACATTGTTACGTCTTATTTAAATATAGTATATTTTTAGTTGTAGCATGAATGGGTCGGCTTGACCAGGGCAGGACCACGCTCTCACAGAATATCAGCGTAAAATAGCAGCGTAATGCTGCTGTGTTTCGTATGGTGAGTGTAGAGAACCGGAGACCCTTTTTACTGAAAACGAGGCATTTGATCTCAGTCCTCAGGGTTGACAACGCATCTGCATTTTGATTATAAATTGAAGATAAGTGTAGATGTCTATGGGCTACAGCATCCACTTGACCATCAGGTGGACTGTGTGCTCGTTCGTCACACTTACTCTATAAAATAAAAAAAACATAAATATTCGTTCTTTTATAAATTTTTTGCAATCACTCGTTTATAATGCCGAATCACAAAGATTTCTTTTATGAAAATATTCTCTGAAAAATACATTTCTGACAAACAAACATAAAGCTCCATAAACGTGAAATATACAGTGAAATAAACTAAGAAAAATATGCCTCTATTTTTCTCAATAGTAAGTTAACTAGTCTAGTATTCCTGTGTACTCACATTGTCACAGTAGTTAAGTTAACTTGTAAATTAGAAAATAAATGTGATATAAGAAAATGTCTTCGTCTCCTTCCACTTCAACTTTCCTTATGCTGCGGCAAACGTAAGTGGTACACTATTAGGGGTAAGTGGCAGTAATTCCGTACAAGATATATTGCTTGTCGCATGCACCCACTAAATTACAATAATGTAACCTGGTGTAGAGTCTTCGAAATGCGGTAAAAGAAATCTTATATTCATGATATTATCGTAAGAAAAGTGCTTTGTCTGAATACAGCTGAGTAGGTCAGCAGTTTTATTTACTATTTGAATAGTAAATGATCAATTTTTTATGAGTTTTTATATCATAACTTGTTTATTTTAAATAATATTATGTGTAACTAGATGGAATGACGACCTGATGAAACAGGGAGTCGATGGTTGGAAGTTATTCAGCCGTGATTTATGGTAATTCGTACAACAAAGTAAAGTCCACTTTTAAAAATATAATAATTTTTATTAAATCCTTCTCTTATTTAATTAAATAGTCATCACAATACCAATTTAGAAAAAAAATTCCACCTGAGGGTACCGAAATAGGAGATAAAGTTTTTAATGTAAGTACCTAACTATTTTAAACGACATTGAGCATGATGTTATATTCCTGAGTCCTCTAAAAAGGAGAAAAACTAATTCATTGAAGTAGGCTTTCACTAACTAATACTAAAATTAATTTAATGATTTCTCATATTTACGCGAACATATTAATTGAAATTAATATTTACGGATTTTATCGCGTTGAATTTAACTTTTTAGTTCTCGATGTTTAGGTAATTTAGGACGTTTAGGTTTACAGCATCCATGGCCAAGTTTAAGGTCTATCAAATTTAATGTTATGGCGGGGTCAATTTCGAACATGTTCACGGACTGCAGACTGATATTCAAGTACTGAAGATTAGTCTGTAAACATAGCTAGGCTAGCTATGGCATCGAGATGTCAAATATCTCCCCCTAGTATATAGTTACACCCCTCCGTTACTATGGGTGCGGTAAAGCACCCGAAACGTCGGGAATCAAAGAGTTAAATTAAACACGATAAAATCCGTAAAAAATATTTTCATTTTTAAATTAATTTATATGATAATTGAATTATTGTGCCGCTTGTTGACGTTCTGTTATCATCTTGTTCTATCCCATGGGTGTCGTAAGAGGCGACTATTGTAGACCAAAACGTTACTATGGCTTGCGATAGATACCGGTGTAACCATCCAGCTTACAGCAGACGTTAAACAAGTAAAGAGCTAGCGACGCTGAGACTAGAACTAACTAGCGACGAGAGTCAGAAGATGCGGGACGTCTGGTACAGCGACTGATGGTCCGTCTAACAAGCATGGCGATGTTGGCAAACCCTTTCTAAAACGAGAGAAGCCCTTGACCAGTCGTGGATTTGAACAGCCTGAAGAATTTATCCGTGATCTCTGCATATCACTTAGGATAAAAGGCATGATAATCGGCACATAACACTGCAAATGTACTTATAATTTTTGTTCGCCTGAGAAATTAAAAAAACATTTCATGGGTACATGAAGTCTGTCATCACGCACTGCAGCGTGTTGACTTAATTTCCCATCACCCTCCTGTACCTAATTGTGGATCAGTATTGATTAAAACTACTTTTACGGATTTTATATGTTTATTGACCATAAACAATAATTAAAAAAAGCTGAAGGTACTCCGGGTTAACAATGACATCGGGACGTCAGTCATCTCAGTCCCCCGTGACCATGGGTGCTGGAAAGCGCCCGAAACGTCGGGAATTAAAAATAAAAGTAATTAAAAGTAAAATAAACGCGATAAAATCCGAAAAAGTAGTTTTAATCAATGTGTAGTGTTCGCGTAAATATAAGAAATCATTATTTGATCAATATTTACCAATGTTTGCTAAATTGGGCGTCCTAGGTACGTGTAACTCACAAGACTTAAACAATACGTGAACGGTGTAGTGTTATTTGTTAAATACTATACCTTGCTTATTAAAGATATTTAGTTTACAAATAATAAAAGATTAAAATCGTAGTATTACGTTAGCCTGGTAGAGTCACGCTGCAGCTACATGATGTCCATAACATGTCCATAACATGTCCACGCCAGACTTCTATAGCCAAATTAAGGCCCGAACTTCCCAGCTCTTCCAAGCCAACGGCTTGGCCCTCAATATTTAAATGACTCATAAATAGGTCGAGGCAATAGAGTCCAAGAAAGAGGCATTAAGCCGTCCGCTTGGATATAGCAAAGGCCTTCAATCAGGTTTCGAAGCTTCCTTCCTATGTGCTCCCGAGAAATTGTGCAACTGAATCACCAGTTTCCTGGCTGATCGGACCATCAAATAGTAGACGGTGCATGGTTCGATTATAAGCCTATCAATGCTGGTGTTGCACTAGGCTACGTGATATCACCAACGCTGGCACAAACCAGCAACTCTTAAAGTATTGGAAGGCAATATTTAAGCCATCATTAACACCATACGGCCAACTTTATTAGAAAAAGTAGTTAAAAATTGTAATGATTGAAAAGACTATGGAACTCGTAGCCACGGCGAAAATATGCCGGAAATCATATTTAAATAATAAATGCCATAAAATTATCTGCCATATTAAGAAATTTCATTCCAATAATATTTCAGTACAGTATTATTATTTAAAATTCTCAAACTCTTTAAAAAACGTTCTTTATATATTAATGTAGTGTATCAATATGCACATTATTACATTACAAGTAAATTTCTCAAGTATTGTCTCGTTGGTCTAGTGGCGCCGTTTGAATCCCCGGTTAGGCCGAAATCAGTTATTGGGATTAAGACGAAATTCTCAGAAGGAAGCCTGGAGTCTAGAAGGCGGTGTTTCACATATGTGCCTCAGAAAGTGCTCTACCTGCGCAGATCTGGTCAGCGACTAATAGATATTCTTGTAGTCTAATGCTGTATTGCTAGTACCGTAACGCTGCAATTCTGTTGGTATTTTTTATATTAGTATTATTTAGAAGTTAAAAGTAGCCTTCGTTGACCATGACATCAGATAGCTTCCTCAGTGGCCCTTTAAAAATAAGTACAGCGACCGAATTAAAAGTGTAACACGCCATCGCCGTCTGTTTGCCGATTCTATCGCGCTAACTTTTCTCGTTTAAACTTATTGTCTCTTATATAACTGCCACAAGGGAGCGTTGAGTAGATTTATCGACAGCGTTATCACATTTCTCCATAATTTTAACCTAACACTGGTCTGGTATTTTAACTTATAACTTTTACAGCCTTGGAAAAATATGTTTCGAATTTAAACCATTAATACAATGACCACAGGTTGTGGAATCGAATGGCAATCGGAGGCGACTTTTTCGAAGTTTCATGGTTTTTGGGTACGGTTTACCTTCAACCTTCCGAATAACTTCAATGCTTTGTCGTGCCAAAGCATTACAAATGACAAAGCACAATCCTTTTACCGCAGGGTCCACAGTGTAAGGATGAAAATGTGATGTGCATTTACTGCTCAACGATGGTAAAACGATAGTGCAATTCAATTATGGGTATGCTCGTATGCGCGTGCTTTAAAATGGATCTTATGAATCTTGTAGAGTTGTGACTTTTAAACAGTTTGCAACTTCTTGTTATTTAAATCTACAAATCGCTTATCACTGTTAGTCCATTTATAAAGTTAAATTTTTACTTAAATAACTAAATTAATAAATCAATAAATGTTCGTCAAGTTAGAACTAGACGACATATATGTTTGAAAATAGGTCATTGGTGTCTTTTAATGTGTTCTTTGTTTAAAAACATTTAATTTCGGTTCTAATCTAACCTTAGTATTTAGTACTGAAAAATGTCAAGAGATGTCGCGAGCTCGAATTACAACTCGTTATCTTTTTCGCTTACGGCAAACCGTATAGGGTCTGAGAATTATTATGCAAATAAATTGTTTAATTACTGGTGACATCTGGAGTTTAATTTCAACATCCGCAAGTTTAGACATAAAGTGGTGCCGAAACCAGGGAGAAGAAGGACATAAGTGTAACAGTGAGTAAAGTGACGAAAAAAATTACAAGTGTTAAAGACTTAGAATAATTGTGAGTGAACTGTAAAATTGACAAAGTGTTTAGAACTTAGAATATTTCGTGTGCAGTGAATAATTGTCAGAGTCCCAAAGACTTAGAAAAATTTAACTCGTGTTGGAACTTAGAAAATTTACTGATTATGGGACTTTAATTTTTTACTGATTATAGGACTTAGAAAATTTTCGATCAGTGGAACTTTCTTTGGTATTTTACAAGTGTTTTGAACATAGTCTCTGGAACACTTTGCGAACTTTTTACAAGTGTTTCGGACATAGTCGCTGGAGCGTTTAGTGAACATTAGTACAACATTTATCATTGAATTTATAGTTATTTAGACATTTGTTTTGCGTCAATATGGAGGAGACAAACTCAATGATTCTCAAACAAACTGAGATTAGTCAGCGTATTTCAAAGGCGTTTAAGAACTTTAAAAAATCCCCGAAGGATAGAATTACGGTGCCCTACATCCGAATTAGAGAAGAAACCTTAAAGGCACATTGGGACCTATTCAACTCCAACCATTATGAGATTATTGCTGCCACCTCACCAGACGATCAGAAGCTGTTGGCGTACTTCCTCGAGGATGCGTATGACTGTTGTGAAGATACATATTTGACATTCAAGACTATGCTGCTAGAGCAGTTAGAGAAGCTTGTTCCAACCAGCCCAGCTGCTAAATCGAGCAACTCTGGTAATAATTCGGAGACAAGTTCAGGAAACACTGGAAAACCGCAACCTGATGTGAAGCTACCGAGAATAGAGTTACCAAAGTTTACCGGGAACTACGACGAATGGCAGAGCTTCTACGATATGTTCACTTCGATAGTCCACAACAATTGCAGTTTAAAAGATGTTCAAAAGCTCCACTATCTGAAAAGTAGCCTGTCTGGAGAACCTGAGCTGCTTCTGAGAAACCTGGCAGTGACTGATGCAAATTATCAGGATGCTTGTACAAAACTGACGCAACGGTACACAAACAAGAGATACAACTGCAACGAGATAATGAAGCGTCTGTTTTCCCAAAAGGCTATTGCTGCTGAGTCAGCGACCTCTACGAAGCAACTTCTAGATAATACATCTGCGTGTCTCAAGTCACTACAGAATCTTGATATCAACACTGACACTTGGGATCCTATCATGAACTATCTGGTAGTATCTAAGCTTGATACCGAATCACGCAAGCAATGGGAAATGTATGTGAGTCAGAATGTTCAGCCTAACACCTTACCATCTTGGAGTCAACTTACGAGTTTTTTGGAGACTAGATTTCGAACATTAGAGATGCTGGAAGGCCAAAAATATACACCAAAGGCTACACAGAACAATACTTCGAAACAAATAATTAAACACAAGTCATTTCACTCCACTGTTAACAACAACGAGAAGAAAGTGTCAATCAATACTTGCGTGATGTGTTCAGGAGGACACTCACTATACCAATGTAAGCAATATGAGAGGCTGTCCCCAGAGAAGAGGACTGAGTATGTGCAAGCAAATCGCTTGTGCTTCAACTGCTTATCATCGAGTCATTCTGTGAGAGGATGTCATCAGTCTATGAGTTGTCGTCGGTGTGGACGACGTCATCACACTACACTACATTACGACAGAGATCCACAAGTGGCTAGTGCGGTTCCGATCCTACCGCTAGCTACTTCGCCTACGGTTCTGTCAGAGAATCAGCAACCGTCTGAAAAGAAGAATCCACAAAATTTGAGTCAACAACCTAATAATCATACCGAGTCGAGAGTAGTAGCTCATTTTGCTAAAGAGAGTTATCAGGGCAATCAGAGTAAATTGTTAGCAACCGCCCTTGTAAAAATTGTTTCATCAAATGGCTACTCCCAATTAGCCCGAGCGTTAATTGATCAGGGTTCTGAGGTGTCTTTGATCACTGAGGCAACCGTTCAGTCATTAGGTCTTGATCGAACTCTTATTAATGGTATAGTTTCCGGTGTAGGTGAAGGTGAAACAAGAACCAGGAGCATGGTATCTTTTAATATTGAGTCTTTGTTTAATTCTGAGTTTTCATTTCCAGTTAGAGATGCCTATGTGTTGAAGAGTTTGACTTCATTACTGCCTTCGCGCAAACCTGCAAATCTAAATTGGCCTGAGCTTGACAATCTTTCACTAGCTGATCCACAATATAGATCTCCTAGTAAAATAGATGTCATTTTAGGAGTCGATGTTCACAGTGGGATAATTAAAGAGGGTCTTATTAAACATCCTTCTGCAGAGCCAGGTGGTCCACTTGCTCAAAATACTGAACTTGGCTGGATTTTGTCCGGTAAAGTCGACAACGAGTTCCCTGGAGCATGTTCTTTTCCCATCAGTCTTCATATCCGAGTTAATGAAGATGAGCTTCTGAAAAAGTTCTGGGAGATAGAGAGAGAGCCAGACAAAATCGAAAAAAAGATGACAGAAGAAGAAATAAGGTGCGAAGAAATTTATAAAAAGGACCACAATGAGAGACATGAATGGACGTTACATGGTGAGACTACCCTTCAAAAGTGCAAACCCAGAGTGTTTACATGGCAATACGAGAGAGATAGCGCTGAAGAGGTTTACCTATTTAGAGAAGAAGCTTTTGAGAAATCCATCTTTACGTGAAGAGTATACAAAAGCTATCGATGACTATTTGATTCAGGATCATATGGTTCCTATCATTGAGGAAGAGCAAGTGAAAGATCCGACAGTAGTGTATGCTCCTCACCACGCAGTTGTACGCGAAGATAAAGAGACGACCAAAACGAGATTGGTCTTTGATTTTTCGTGCAAAGGAAAGAACAATGTTTCTTTAAATGAAGAACTGCTCGTCGGCCCCAAGATACAGCAGGAATTATGCCATATCCTAATGAGATGGAGACGACATCCGATCTGCATTGTGGCGGATATTAAGCAGATGTATCGCCAGGTAATAGTCCAGGAGCCAGATACTGACTTACAGCGCATTTTATGGAGATCAGATCCCAAGGAGCCAATACAGCATTTTCGAATGAAGCGACTGGCGTTCGGTACGGCGTCAGCACCGTATTTAGCGGTTAAGTCTTTGCAAACGCTGGCCATGGATGAGTTTGCAAAGTATCTTGTAGCATCTCAGATCACACTTGAGGACTATTACATGGACGATTTGCTATCGGGATGCGAGACTTATGAGGAATCCATAGAGATTTATGAGCAGATGACGAACCTAATGAGAGCCGGAGGTTTCGAACTACAAATGTGGTGTAGCAACAATGATCAGTTACTTGAGCACATTAAGACTGAGAATTTGCGTACAGATAAAACTATTGGTTTCAAATTTAATCACATGGTCAAAGTATTGGGTATATCTTGGAACAAGAGCACTGACAACTTCGAATACAATTTACAACTTCCTATGAGGAATGAGACGGTGACTAAGAGATCTGTGTTATCCGAAATTGCAAGACTTTATGATCCAATCGGTTGGATCGCGCCTGTGATATTTGTAGGTAAAGTCTTCATCCAAAAACTTTGGAAGTCTGGACTCGATTGGGATGAAAACTTGCCGTCGGAACTCCTTCGCGAATGGTGTAAATTTAGAGACGATCTGGTAAATGTTCCTAGGCTTATTATTCCAAGATGGCTGCAAACAAAAAAGAGAGGATCATGTTGAGCTACACACCTTTGCAGATGCTTCCCAAGCTGGATATGCTGCAGTTGTTTACCTGAAAACTGAAGACAAGGATGGTAAAGTTGCTATTAATCTGGTTACATCCAAAACTAAGGTGGCGCCAGTTCAAAAGGAGATGTCCATACCACGCTTAGAGTTGTGTGCTGCACTTCTTGCTGCAAAGTTGATACATGAAGTTTCCCAAGTTATGAAAATACCAAAGGAAAAATTATACGCCTGGTCGGATAGCACCGTAGTGCTGGCATGGATTGCAGGAGAACCTCATCGTTGGGTGACTTTTGTGAGCAACAGAGTATCAGAGATTCTTACAATACTGGATAGAAGTCAATGGAGACATGTAAACACAAATCATAATCCGGCGGATTGCGCATGCCGAGGCATAAGCAGTGAAGAGTTGGTTGATCACGAGTTGTGGTGGCACGGACCCACATGGTTAAAGGACAACAAAATGTATGAGAACCAAGGCTGTCAAGAATTTGAGACTGCAGAAGAACAAAAGCCTGTCAAGTCTTTGGTGACTACGATACAACCAAAAGAGGCTTTCCTTTGGACGAGATTTTCTTCATTACCACGGTTGTTACGCGTGATGTCCTACTGCAAAAGATTTTTGAACTTAAAACTACCAAAGAAACAAAGACTCACCTTATCGAAGACTGTAACAGCCGACGAAATGAGCACGGTGATGAGACATTGTATAAAGGAGACACAGAGTTTATATTTTGAGGAAGAGATCAAGCACTTAAAAGCCCACAACTGGGTCCCAAAGAGGAGCCGTTTACATACTCTGAACCCGATTCTCGATGAGAATGGTGTGTTACGAGTAGGTGGACGCATTAATGAAGCCAAGGTTGGCTATGACACTCGTCATCCAATAATTATGCCTAGTGAGAGTCATCTTACAAAGCTCATAGTTGCGGATGCTCACCTTACAACGCTTCATGGCGGGCCACAGTTGATGCTTAATTTCTTAAGATCAAAATACTGGATCATTCGAGCTCGAGACTTGGTGAAGAAGCAGTATAGAACCTGTGTAAAATGCATAAGGTATTCGAAACAAAACAACAATCAGCTGATGGGCCAAATTCCCGAGGATCGTTTAAAACCAACGAGACCCTTTAGGATCTCAGGAGTTGATTTTACGGGTCATATTAATATTCGTTTTTCACCTGGACGAGGAGCAAAGTCTTACAAAGGCTATATCTGCGTTTTTATCTGCATGTTTTCAAAGGCGGTACATTTAGAAGCAGTGACCGATATGACTGCTAAAGGCTTTATCGCAGCCTTTCGCAGATTTGTTTCAAGGAGAGGACATTGTAAGACCTTGTTCAGCGACAATGGTACCAATTTCGTCGGCGCTGATAAAGAGTTGAGAGAGAGTTTTAATCGCGCTGTATCGCAGCTGCCAGACGAAATTAGCCACTTACTTGCTAGCGAAGGTACGACATGGAATTTCATACCTCCACATGCCCCCAACTTCGGAGGCTTGTGGGAGGCCGGAGTTCGATCCACTAAAACGCATTTAAAGCGAGTGATAGGAGATTCTACGCTCACGTATGAAGAGCTTTCGACTGTCTTAACCCAAATTGAGGCATGTCTCAATTCTCGTCCACTTTCTTATCTCAGTGACAATCCTGATGATCCCTTACCTTTAACGCCTGGACATTTTTTAGTTGGGGAGCCACTTATTGTAATACCTGATGAATATTGTACTAGTAAAAATGTAACTGGTCTTCAGAGATGGAAATATACTCAAAAAATGGTTAACGATTTTTGGAAAAAATGGTCTAAAGAATATTTAGTAACTTTAAATCAACGCTATAAATGGACAATGAAAAAAACTGAGCCAGAGATTAATGATGTTGTTATAATTAAAGATCATAACTTACCCCCTGCAAAATGGTTGTTAGGTAGAGTTGTAGAAAAACACGTCGGTAAAGATCAAATTACACGTGTTGTAACGCTTAAAACTAAGAACGGATACTGTAAACGGCCGTGTAACAAATTATATTTTCTACCTAAGTCTGTAGACTAAGTTTAAATTTTTGTTTAAGTTGTAACTACAGGGTTAGTTTGATGTTAGTTTTGAGTTTTTCTCTTAAAGTTGAGTACAAATTTATATGTATTTTTTTAAGTATTTTAATTTACTCCTTGTCTTCATGTGTGATCTCATGGTGGGCGGTGTATGTAAGCCCAAAGCCTAATTATTTTCTATAGTTTCTATTAAGAGTTTCTATATTGTTTGTGTTTCTTTATAGACCTTATTTTTGGTTTGTATAAATTTCTTTTTATGAAAGGACGGAGTCCTTTGGTGGGCGGGATGTTTAAAAACATTTAATTTCGGTTCTAATCTAACCTTAGTATTTAGTACTGAAAAATGTCAAGAGATGTCGCGAGCTCGAATTACAACTCGTTATCTTTTTCGCTTACGGCAAACCGTATAGGGTCTGAGAATTATTATGCAAATAAATTGTTTAATTACTGGTGACATCTGGAGTTTAATTTCAACATCCGCAAGTTTAGACATTCTTATTGAAATTTATCTATTTCAAACTTCCATGAAATAAACTTAGTCAACAAAAAGAAAAAAATTGTAAAAGAACGAAATTGTAAAACAAGAACTTCAAAAAAAAAAGACTACAGATGCATTGCCACCGTTGAGAACTAAGGTGGAATACCTAACAGCCTGTAATTATACTGGCTCTGCATATCATTCATGGAAGAACACAATGAGCGACAGAAATAGATAAGAGGGCGGACCTACCCAGACCGACACCTGGGCAGAAAAGAAGTTGTACCGGCCAATAATGATTGACTGACTGATGACAAGGAACAGCATTGACAATGCAGAGCAACGGAGTTGCCCTCACAAACCCTTGCCCGACTTGGTATGGTCTAGGTCGTGTTCCGAAATACTCTATGAGGACTGTTTAGTGCTCTCACTGATGAAAATTCGTTCCATTACAGACTGCCAGTATATTGCCGCAGTATCCTAGGGAAACAAATGACATCGTGAATCATACAACCGTACAATCATAAAAAATCATAAGTTAAAAAAAGTATGATACTTTATCCACGGTCCAAGTCATACTTAGAAAAAGAGTTAGTCTGTGACTTGTCGAAAAGCTTTATTATTATATCGACGTTAAATATTTATTTATCGAGTATATTGCAGAGCCATGTGGTGACAGCGTTACAAACAGAAACAGAAACTTTTTAGGGTTCCGTAGTCAACTAGGTACCCTTAAAGTTTCGCCATGTCTGTCTGTCCGTCTGTCCGTCCTCGCTTAATCTCTGTGACCGTTAGCACTAGAAAGCTGAAATTTGGTACCAATATGTGTATCAATCACGCCGACAAAGTGGTAAAATAAAAATTGGAAAAAAAGCCGTGTGGCACTCGGGGACTGCCGCGGTAAAGCTATTGCATAGCATTTTGTATCAACTTATGCAATTATAATTATTTATTTATTTTATTTATGCAGTATTTCTTTTTCTTTGATATTAATTCAAATTACACTTTTTGAGCGTGGTGACCGATAAGAAAACAAATTTTTTTCTTTTATTAAATAAATAAATAATAAATGCACTTTGTTCATTCATATTCAAAACACTTTATACACAAATTTTACAAGTACAGCTATTCACTGTTTTACATAAATACCTATACACCTATATACTTTCTCATAAACAGCTGCTTATGTATTCGTCCGATTTCGGAGCAGCTCGTCTCGATTCGTGCGAGGTTCGTAGAGTCGTACAATACGTCTAGTTGCACGCACACAAACACCGTGTCGAAGACTGCCGAAAAGAAACGACGTTAGACAATGCACGGCCTTCAAGCCACACCTCCGTGCCCGTCGGAGTGGGGAGCGTTACGGAATTTCTGGATTCGGTCCCCGCGCTCAAGGCCCGGAATAGAAGCTATGCAATAGCTTAAAAAGGTTTTATTAGGGTAGCCCCCCTATATGTAAAGTGGGAAGTGATTTTTTTTTAATTTCAACCCGAACGAGTGATATATTGTTGGAAAGGTATTTAAAAATGAATAGGGGTTTACTAAAATCATTTTTGATAATGTCAATAATTTCGGAAATAATCGCTCCAAAAGTAAAAAACAATGTGTCCCCCCCCTTCTAACTTTTAAAACCATAAGTTCAGAAAATATGAAAAAAATATGAAAAGAGAACTTTATAACGACTTTCTAGGAAAATCATTTTGAACTTGGATGGAAACAACAGTACCCACTACCGGGAGCAGTTGCAGGAGCGCGGAGCGCTGCTGGAGCGCGAACATAATGGATACCCACCTTTAAATTCATAAGTGGGAACACTTATTGTGACGGAGGGGAAACTACGGAACCCTACATTGAACGTGGCCCAACACGCTCTTGGCCGGTTTTTTTTATTTAATATAGATTATAATTAGTGGTTATTGAATATCACTCTTTTGTTTAATTTGGCGCTAATTCTGAACAACCTCTGCCTTGGGAAGAACCAGCAAGATTTTTGTAAATAACAGTTTATAAATATATAATATTATGTTTTTTTTAATAGAAGAGGGCAAACGAGCATGCGGCTCACCTGATGTTAAGTGACTACCGCCGCCCATGATCAACCGCAACACCAGGGGAATTGCAAGTGCGTTGCCGGCCCTTTAGAAAGGAGTAAGCTCTTTTCTGGAAGGTCCCTAGGTCGTATCCGTCCGGAAAAATCGCCGGTGGTAAACCACTCCACAAAGAGGTTGTTTTACAATTAACAACACGTACAAAATTATAAATAGTTTGGCAGCTGAGTAGTAAGCTTGGTAGTAAGAAAATCATTTGTCCTAAGTGAATAAATTATTTTATATAATGCCACAATTTTAAACAAGCTTAAAAATTTCTACAATTAAATGCTTCACGATAATTTTGTCTCAAATTCTAATAGTTCTACGTTAGAAAACAGTTGATTTTTAGGCTATTCGCAGATATTACATGCGAAATCCTTACAGTCAGTGAATTTCTTAATCGTTTTGGGATATTTCGCAATTAAGAAAGGTATCCTCTAATCTCATTACAGTTACAAATTTAATCATAAGATTAGACCTGATCTTATATAAATGTCTTCATTACATTTCATTAATAATTTTTTTCTCTGTATGAGAAGAAACTAAATTAGGCTGCAATAGTCCGTCGCTCTATATTGGAGTAGGTAATGGAAGAACCATGGTTAAAGAAACTGACGACAATCACCTAGCTTGATCGGTGAAAGACGACGCAGCTGCACACTGCCGCCAGTACCTTAAGGCTTTAGGGAACCTGAATAACCTTGACGAAACGGAAACTGCAGAGGCTTAAAGTTTATTATAGGACAGAGCAAGCACGCTCGTGCGGCTGTTATTGACTTCGGAGAAATCGATATTTCTTCGAGTAAAACGTGAAAAAAAAGCATTATTATCAATTAAGAATATCGGTATATTTTAGAACCCTTTATGTGTACAAACTATGTAAACAGTCTGTGCCGTTTTGCCGAAGTTTTTCATATTATGATAAAAGATACTCTTTGGAGATTTTTTTTCTATTAAGGTATGGCAAAACTCAAGATTATTCAATTAAAAACAATTATCGAATCTTTATCTGTCACTTTACGGATTAAATTAAGAATTAGTGTGATATTTTTTTACTAAAATATCCAATAATTTAAGCATTTCACTCGCTCTTAGAGCCTCAAATCACGGATTCAACGAAATGGCTATGGACATAAATTATTATGTTGTTGATTACACACTAGGTATGTATTATCTTTGCTGGAAACAAATTAGTTATTGCCTCGCTAACTACGGGTCTTTTTAAAATTCTAGACCAACAAAGAAAGATATAAATTAAGTGATTTCAAAAACGTGCTCAACTTCTTGGCATGTACTCACGCACACATTATTATTTTTAACCGACTTAAAAAAGGAGAAGGTTCTCAATTCGAGTGTATGTTCATTTTTTATGTTTATGTTACGCGATATCTTCACAGATTGAGAATCGATTTTAATATTTCTTTTTTTTAATTAATACTAGTTTTTACGAACTTTATCGCGTATATTTACTTTTTATATTCCCGATGTTTCGAGCATTTATTTTATTAAATAGGCTTTACCTTAATGGTGATGTCATTGAATTTTGAAGATAAAATTCCACACACAAGGGTGGAAAATGGAGAAAAAAGTAACATATTGGACTATTGTTTAAGAAATTTCATATGGCATCTTCGCAGATAAACAACCGATTTTAATCATTCTTTTTCTTAAAGCGTAAGGGAAGATGGTAAACATCAATTAACGAAACGTCTCATTAAAATTTAAATTAAAGTGACATAAATGACTTATAATTGTGTGTAGCAATTTCATGTTTGTAACAAAAAAATAAACATAGATGATAAAAATATTTTTAATTTACAAATGAATATTTATTACACAAATGCTAATTTAATTATTATTTTACGTTTTATATTTTAATGGTTTGACTCACACGTGATGACAACAAGCGTAGTAAGTAAAATTAAAAAATTTGTAAAACCGACTACAACATAAAAAATGAAAACATCATCAATGTTAGTCGAAGTCAATAATTAAATACGCATTATTAAGGATAACTCAAAAACTACTGGTCAGATCTTGGTCAAATTTATATGGGTCAACAAGAAACGCAGCTGCTCTCAAATAGAAAAGTCTTTTAAAAATATCAAAATCGTTTCACCTAAAAAAAGTTCTGAAGTAACACATATAAAAAATACAGTCGAATTGACAACCTACTCCTTTTTGAGAAGTTGGTTGAAAAAATGACATTTGATTAGTTTTGTTATAAATTGTACATGCCAACACATTAGAAAATGGTTTAGCTTTGTTATTTTTTTAATTTTCAACCTAAGTATATATAGTATTTTATTATTGTATTTTAAAATGTAAAAAATATAAATATATACTTATATAGAAAAATAAATATTTGAATTTGAATTACTTACGCCACAATTTTGCATACTATATTTTCATAGCAATATTATTCATAACGACTAAGATTAAAGTGTAATATCCTAACACAACTATCAACCTGTTTACCGATTCTATTCTGCCAACTTTTCTCGTTTAATCTCATTTTCCCTCATCTAGCAGCCACAACTCAGCAAATTTATTGACGGCGTTGTTATACTCTCTTAATTTTACTCCTTATGTTGACGAAAATAATTTCACTTACGTTGCTTTCTTAGTGATAACTTTATGAGAAACTAGGGAAACATAGTTCACACGCACGCTTATGGTATTACTGGACCTTATATTCACTTGTGTGGTGGCGCCATAGGAGAATCCACTACCCCATATCATCACATAGGCAACAGAAGTAAATAAAACAGGAGAGGATCAGCAGCGGCAGGAGCTTTATGTGATAGAGAAACGCAGCAGCTATATTACGAATGTAGCACAAATGGGAGGGCTCGATCGGGGTAGGAGCAAGCTCTCACAGAATGCCAGTGTAAAATAGCAGTTCAATGCTGCTGTTTGGTCGTATGGTAAATGATAAGAACCGGAGACCCTTTTTATTGGAAACGGGGCATTCAAATTCAGTCCTCAGAGGTGATAACGCGAATGCATGTTTCATTCTTAATTTAGGATCTTTATGGGCCACAGTTACCATTTACCATCGGGTGGACTGTGCGCTCGCTTATCACCCTTATTAAAAAAGAAGCATCCATCAAACAACAACACGACACGTGACGCATATACTTTTATAGTAATGACAAAATAAAAAAAAAAGTGACGAAAACCAGGCACACAGTCCACCTGATGGTAGTTGGATGCTGTGGCCCAAAACGATCTACATTTATTCTCAACTAAGAAATAAAATGCAGATGCATTGTCACCACTGAGGACTGAGATGGAATGCCTCACTCCCAGTAAAAAGGATCTGCGGTTCACTACACTCAACATACAAACCACAGCAGCATAAAGCTGCTATTTTACTTTGGTATTCACCATTTTTTATGCGTAATGAATACCAGCCATACCATAAATTTCAGTATACATCTTACGAAACATTTATAACAGTTTTTTTTGTCAGGTCTTTTTAATACCATGCCAAGCAGCACAACTTCGAACTGTTGACCATAGTGTTTGAAATTCCGGTCCGATCATCAGCCTATATTATGACGATATGAACAAGGATTAGCCACGTTCGAATTGATATAATTTATTACAATTCATTGTTTGTCACAACCTTGTTGGTTGACAGATGATGTACTGGTTTCAGCCATATTTTACCTCTAACCTGTACTTATTTACATTTTTATTTTTGACTAGCTGTTCTCCGCGACAACCGTGAATGGGTTTGATTTTTTTACGCGGAAGCCTAATTGTATTTCAAAAATAAAAAGAGGCTTTAGCTACTCCTGTAAATCATGTAATCAGCTATCAGCCAGTGAAAGTCCTGTCTGTTCTGTCCTGAGAACATATGTAATGTCTACGTGCTTACGGCACTTCCACTTACAATCAGCTGGACTGTGTGTTCGGTTGTGATCCTTATTCTATATAAAAAGTTGATTTGTTTTGTTTCTATACGATAGTATTGACTATTGACTATGAAAATCTAAATATTCTTTGTCGAACCTGTGGGCCAAATTGCAATGCTTTGTTATAACTAATAGAAAAAAGATCACCGGTTTTCCACACTTACCATAAGAAACACAGCATATAGTGGCGCCACCTTATTTAACGGTTTTCTATGGACACTTTTTAATGCACAGTCTGTACTCCTTACTTCTACACTCCACAGAACGTCGGTTTAAGATATGGAGTGTAGATAGAGGAAAGGAGTACAGGCTGTATAAAAAAGTGTCCGTAGGAAAGTGTTAAGGTAGCGCCACTGTAGCTACAGTCTAAATTTTAAAGAACTTTTTATAATTTTTTTATTGCACCGACTTCCACCATAATTCTTTTTACAATAATTATTTTTTTGCTTTTAAATTTTTTTTTCAAAATCACTCTCAATGTAATTTACGTTGATTTATCATACACTAGTTATTCGAGCGCTGTTGTAGAGAGTTTTTGAACTGTTATTTACTGCTTACACATTTTCAATTATTCTTCTATGGGAGATTGTCCTCCTCACCTCTATACTCCATGGTTGAGTATTTTACGAGAGATTTATTTAAAGATATTTAGATATTTAAAGATCTTATTGCCATCTACTGGAAATTTATTCTTATTGAAAAGAGGTTCTTATACCGCCATCTACCGGTAATTATAAAATGTTTCTGTAATTTCCTACACTTGTCTCTTGCGCCACTTATGAAACCAAATCGTGTGATAAATAATTTGACAATGATTTTATAGATATTAAAGCTTATTGTAAAGAGGTTGTTATACCGCCTTTTACTAGAAATTTACGCTTATTTTAAGGTTGTTATACCGCCATCTACTGGAAATTTACGCTTATTGTAAAGAGGTTGTTATACCGCCAAATACCGGTAATTATAAAATGTTTCTGTCGTTTCCTATACTCTGTCTCTTACGTCACTTATGAAACCAAATCCTGTAATAAATTATTTTACAATGATTTTATAGGTATTTACGCTTATTGTAAACAGGTTGTTATACTGCCATCTACTGGAAATTTACGCTTATTGTAAAGATGTTGTAATACCGCCATCTACTGGAAATTTACGCTTACTGTAAAGAGCTTGTTATACCGCCATCTACCGTTAATTATAAAATGTTTCTGTCGTTTCCTATACTTGTCTCTTACGTCAATTATGAAACCAAATTGTGTGATAAATTATTTTACAGTGATTTTATAGGTATTTACACTTATTATAAAGAAGTTGTTATACCACCATCTGTTGTATGCTTGGGTTGGGATTTAATTTTATTTATTATAGGATCCCAAGCTGATGGTAGCACGCAGCCATCTTCTCTATTGAAATTAGGATTTTTTTGATTTCAATAGCCTCGAGAATCATCCTTGGAAGGAATCGGTGTTCTTTAGCGAGGATTTGTGGTCTATCAAATCTGATGTAGTGACGGGGACGATCCTGTACGTGTTCACAGACTGCAGACTTTCCGGAGCGTCGATTCTTCACATCAGCTATATGTTCTTTAACGCGGGTTTTAATTGATCTTTTAGTTTGTCCTATGTAGGAGAGACCACATTCACAATCAAGCTTGTACACTCCTACATCTTGCAGAGGGACGTTACACTTGACTGATGGTAAAAACTGAACAATCTTCTTCGGCGGCTTGAAGTATGTTTTGATGGAAGCGCACTTCAAGATGTAGCCAATCTTGTCGGTGACTCCTCTAACATATGGCAGTACAGCAGGTACACGCTCGACTGTGGCCGGCTTCACTCGTTCACTATGACGTAGGCGCGGGATCCGAAGCTTGTTATCATGCAAAACTTGCTTGAGGTATTGGAGCTCGGCGGCCAGGTGTTTACTGTCACAGATCCCTCGTGCTCTCTGAAACAAAGATTTATGGCTATGGTATGGCTCAAGGTGTTATGAGGAGTCCGAATTACTAACACATCTAGAAAAGCTAAAGAATTGTATTGCCTCTAACTCCATTGTGAACTGAATTTTAGAATTTATAGAGTTAAGATGGTCTACAAATGCAGTTACTTTCTCTAAAGGTAGAATTGTGAAAGTGTCGTCTACGTACCGCTTGTAGAATCTTGGATTTATGGGAGAAGTAAGCAGGGCTTTCTCCTCAAAGTCTTCCATGAATATGTCGGCGACAATGGGAGATACAGGTGAGCCCATCGCCACACCATCTACTTGCTTGTAGAACTCCTCCTTCCACAATACGTAGCCAGCTGTAAGGCAGTGTCTGAGTAATACTGCATATTCTACGGGCATGTTGTTTTCTTCCAGCCTTCTAGTTACAATTGAGATGCAGTCTTCAACAGGTAAGCGTGTAAACAATGACTGCACATCAAAACTGACCATAGTTTCATTGTCTGCCAGACGTAGGTCTTTAATCTTGCTGACAAAATGGTAGGAATCCTTTATGTGTGCTCTTGTATGTCCCCTGAGCGGTGAGAGTATTTTCGATAAGTGTTGAGCCAATCTGTAAGTTGGTGAATCGATTTGGCTCACTATGGGGCGTAATGGAGCATTGGGCTTGTGTATTTTTGGTAACCCATACAACTTTGGTGATTTGGCGCACGTAGGTTTTATCCATTTTACGTCCAGATTTAATTTTTCGGAGTGTTTCTTTATGAGGTCACTAGTTGTTTTTAGTGTGCTATTTGTTGGGTCGTTTTTAACCTTTTTTATAAGTACTTACATCCGACAAAAAGTTCTCGATCGCCCCCGTCACTACATCAGATTTGATAGACCACAAATCCTCGCTAAAGAACACCGATTCCTTCCAAGAATGATTCGCGAGGCTATTGAAATCAAAAAACATCCTAATTTCAATAGAGAAGATGACTGGGTGCTACCATCTGCTTGGGATCCTATAATAAATAAAATTAAATCCCAACCCAAGCATACAACTGCAAGACTTCATGATACCATAAGTTCATACTGTGTAGATCGGAACAAAAGTTAAATTTTAATCTTTTGTAACCGCGGTTAACTATGACATCTGGACGTTGAACATCTCAGTCCTTCCCGTGACCATGGGTGCTGTAAAGCTCTTGAAACGTCGGGTATTTAACCCTAGATCACTAACCTTATTTTACAACGCTTATTACTAACCTTCGTCGTTTCGACTACGCCGTATAAAAGGGAGGCTTCTAAGGGTTTATGGAATAAAATATTTATATGTGTTTTACTTATTTATTACAATAATCATTTGTTAACATGTTTATAAGTTTTTTATCTACTAAAATCACATTTTAATTACTTTGACACTCTTTTAATTCAGAAATGAGTTTTTACTCATTTGAAAATTTTTGTTTTTTTTTTTAAATGCTTAATACTTATGAACTAAAGGAAACAAAGACTTAAAAAAGTATTAAAATATTAAAATTAAGTAATAAAATCAACAAAAAGGAAGAAACAGTTTAGAAGAAAAGTATTAACTAATACATTTGTGAAAATGTCAAGTTTGTGTTCGCCACACAAGGATTTGTTGCGCTTGTTGCACAACTCTTTGTCATTCTTCGCTTTGCGGAGGGACAAATTGCACAAATTTTTCTTTTTTTGCCGATAGGAAGAATAACTGCATCGTCTCTTTGATCAGTCTCATGTGTAGAAGTAGAACTACTGGTTTCTGGCATATTCAAAATCGCTGTTATTGAGTCCCGCAGCCCCGTTTGAAGTGTCGGAATTTGTAATCTTTTTTTTCATGTGTGGCTCGACTAATTTTTGATGCTATTTCGCCCTTATTTTGAATGTAAAACTCGACCATCGTGGGCATTTTGGTTAACTCATCTATTGTCCCTTCCTTATCACAAGTCGACAATAGGAATATTGTCTCTTGGGGCATTGACTTGTATGTACTGTCGATGTACTTGCCTGGATGTCTTCAGTTAAAGGTGGTTGTTCTGTAACAGAAAAAATTTCTTCCTCACCATCTGTTTCGTAAGCCGGATCAACCTCAAGGTGGTCTTCTATCTCACTCTTAGAGCAGTTTTCTTCGTCACTATTATTATCTAATAACAGTTGACGAATAGTATCTAAAATAAAAATATATTCAAATAAAAATAATGTAAGTTCTTATTTCAATGTAGGCAAATTAAGTACAAAGTTTACAAAAGACCGAAATAATTATAACAAAAAAAAGAATAACGTTAATACTAACCTTCGTCGATTCGACGACTCATGGCGGCAGGAACGGCGCACACAGGGCCCCAACACAAAAAAAACATACTCCTGCGCCGCGGGAGCCTCGGGTCAACTGAGATTAGCCGGAATCTGGAATGCCTAGGACGACGCACTCAAAATTTATACCGCTTTTTTTGAGACCGCGTCGTCGTTTTGACGAAGGTTAGTGATCTAGGGTTAAAAAGTTAAATATAGGCGATAAATTCCGTAAAAACTAGTATTATTTCAATATGTAGTGTTCGCGTAAATATAGGAAATCATTTGTTATTTACTGCTTACAGATGACCACTTTTCAACTATTCTACTTTGGGAGTTGGTAGGTACTCCTTGCTTCTACACTCCATACTTTACTTTATGGAGTGTAGAAGTAACACTCCATACTTTACTTTATGGAGTGTAGAAGTAACACTCCATAGTTTACTTGTTTCTTACGTCACTTATGAGTCCAAATCGTGTAATAAATTATTTTAAAATTATTTTATACATATTTACGCTTATTGTAAAGAGGTTGTTATACCGCCATCTACCGGTAACTATAAAATGTTTCCGTCATTTCCTGTACTTGTCTCTTGCGTAACTTATGAGTCGAAATCGTGTGATAAATTATTTAACAATGATTTTATAAATAAATAAATAAAACTGGTAATTCTCCTAAGAATACTAAAATAAAATACTTATATATAAGTATAAGAAAATCATTATGTATATACAGAGTGAATTTGAAGTTATCACTTTAAATGAAAAGACGTATCCTACATAACGTTCTTTTCACATACATAACTAAAAGAAATGTAAAAAATTAACATCCTAGTCCCAGTAGCCTCTTTTTTCGATTTAATATTAAACAACACATGTAAATGCATATATATTTATCACCTGACGAATACTAAAGGGTCAAAGACCCAAGGCCAGCAAAGGCGAAGATACCTAGTTCAAACGTTGCCATTCCGAATTACAAAAATAAAGGAAAAATCAAGCAAAAATATACTTAAGACTAACGATATAAGGCATAATTCTTATGCACGAAATTAAAAACAAAGGGACCGCGCGATGCGAGTGTGTGAAAACAAATTCCAAGCAAAAATATTTACTTATAATAGATGTCCGAAGGCATAATTCGCTATGTGTGAAGTGATAAGAAATGGAAGGGAGTGGTGTGAAGATGCGTGTTGTTTATATTCGAATTTCTCTGCCGCATGGGACGATGATTTAAGTCATTTAGTTAACTAATAGTCCGACGCCGGTACCCTTGGATGGTTCATGAGTCACTTGACCTAATTTTCGCGTAGGCGTCCTTTGAGTTTTAATTGTTGTTTTTTAGTTTTGTGGACATTTTGATGAGTTTTTTTGATTTGTTTGTTATAGGACACTTTAATAGGATAATAATAGTTGTGATAAGGTGACATAGTTGTGACAGTTTGTGCGAAATTGGACGCTTACTTTTTACTGTTTTATATGTTTTATTTGTGATAGTACACGTTTAATACGCTAGATAAAAAACATATTTAATAACTTAGTGAAGTGGTGTAACAGCTCGCTTAAAATTGTACGCTTTTTCTTTTTAAAGTTTTAACTTTTAAGATGCCTCGTGTCAATTTCACGACGTCGGAATACACCGACATGATTTTGATTTACGGAGAGTGCCACTAAAACGCGGCTTCGGCATTACGAACATATCGAAAGAGTTATCATACCACACGTGTATGTCCTACAGACTCACGTATTTTTATACGGGCAGTCCAAAGGTTACGCGACGGTCAATATTTGATCCCGCGTCAGGTTGAAATTCCTCCGCGAGTAGCCGTGGCTCAGGAAGAACAAATATTGAATTATTTCGCTCGTAATCCAACTTCAAGTCTCCGTAGAGCAGCTCGCCAATTCCGTGTACACCACAAGACTGTTCACAAAATATTAAGAAAAAACAAGCAACGGTCGTTCAAATATGTAAAGGTACAGGCTTTATTGGATAGAGATAAGCCAGTCAGGGAAGCCTACTGCCAATGGATCTTGAGCAGAGTAGCTAATGACTCTAACTTTTTAGCTAACATAATGTGGACTGACGAGAGCACATTCACGCGCAACGGAATATGGAATCGGCAGAACTTACGGTACTGGAGTGAAGAAAATCCGCAACTGTGTCGAGAGTCTATGCACCAATACAGATTTGCCGTTAATGTTTGGGCTGGAATACACGGAGATCAAATTATTGGTCCCGTGTTTATCGAAGGAAACCTTAGTGGGCCTAAGTTTTTGGAACTGCTTGACGGCCCAGTGGCGGATTACGTTGATGGATTACCGTTAGGGGAAAATAGCCGGTCATGGTATCAGCTTGACGGAGCATCTGCTCATTCAGTGGTGGCTGCCAGACAGCGCCTCACTGAAATGTTCGGAGAGCAGTGAGTGGATTGGCCGATACGGACCTTCTCGGTGGCCAACAAGGTCACCGGATCTAACACCGTTAGATTTTTTCTTATGGGGTTATTTGAAAAATGAGGTGTACTCCACGAAGTAACGACTGTCGAGGACATAAAAATAAGGATTATTCGGGCTTTCGACAAAATAAAAAATTATGCCGCCAATGGTGACCTTCTTCGCAAGGTCCGAAATCAACGTCCGCACACGGCGGACATTTTGAAAATCTAAAAGTTTAATTTGATTTATTTATTTAACTATAATGACCGATAAGAGTGATTATTTGGATAAAAACGATACCATAAAGTCTGTGATTTGTTTATAACATCTCATGAGCATCGTCTTACACGTGCCTAGTTGCCTATGTATGGGCAAGTGTAGGTACTTTGTCAATGCCGCCGTGTCGCCGCGATGTTGCCGCTTATACAGGTCAGTAAACTAATATTATCCTTGTATTATCCAGAATGATTTATTTCTTGTAATTTTTTACGCTATTTATTTTGTTTGAAAGATGCACTTTTTGTCTTTGGGTATTATGGTTTATTTTATTATTTCAACAGACGTATATCAACTTGCATTAACTGCTGTGCTATAAAATGCGATAACCTAATCGCCAACCAGTATATATATATATGTATATGTATATATATATATATATATATATATATATATATATATATATATATATATATATATATATATAAACACTCACGCCTGTCACCACGAGGGGTAGGAAGAAACTACAGACTTCCATTTGGTACGATCCTGACACACCTCCCTCGCCTCCTCCACATCCCGGCCCATTTGGCCCGCTTTCAATATAACGCCAATTTGGTCAATAAACTTTCATCTAGGAAGTTCCTTTCGGACACTGCCGTTCACTTCTGCAACATAATTTGGTTTGTCATTCTTTCCTCATTTATTCTTTCCACATGACCAAACCACTGAAGCATTCCTTTCTTAATACTGGTCAAAACATCATCTTGTAAACCACACTCTTCTCTTATCACACAATTTCTCACCCTGTCATTCACATACTTCTTAATGATGATAGATGATATTCCAGATAATAAGCCAATTAATAAGTTTGAAATAATATTATTTATTCCAATAGATGGTTAAAAAATATTGTAATGGAAAAATGCTATAATTAATAAAGATATTTTTAAGTTTTCAAGTAATAGTTTAAAGAAAGAATTTTGGAGATAATTGAGAATTTCTTTTTCTTTGAAGTTATATATATAACTTGAAAGTATATAAGTTTATCGACCAAATTGGCGATATTTTGAAAATGGGCCACGTTAGAAGTACCCTTGACCGACGAGCATGTATGCGTAGATATATGGATGTAAAGGAGGCGAAAGAGGTATGTCAGGATCGTGCCAAATGGAAGTCCGTAGTCTCTGCCTACCCCTCTGGGTGACAGGCGTGAGTGTTTATGTATGTATGTATGTATATGTTTATATAAATATATGATCACGGACTACAAACTTCCCGGAGCGTTTATGCTTCAAGTGATAGATCAGAAATCCTCGCAAAATAAGATAAATTGCCTGCAAAGATAACTCGTGAGGTTCATAGATATATTCTAACGTTTTGTTTGTTTAGTTTGAATTTTAAAGAAAACATACTTATTTCAACAAATGTGAAAGATGGGTACCATTTATTTATCATAGCAAAAAAGAACCCAAGCATACCAACGCAATACTTCAAGATTCAATTAACTCATTTTGCCTAAAATTTAATAAATTTTTTAGTTTAGTTTAATTAAATGCATTAAAATTCGTAGAAATAATTTTGTCCGATATTGTTTTAAGTAACTTGTTGTGTTAATACTTTTTTCATAAAAAATTTTTACAGTTTGTCAAAAATTTTGTCATCGACGTTTATGCATTACGCATTAGATTTCGCATTTCGAACACACACTATATTCAAACAAACTGTTCTGCAATACATACGCCTTACTTTAGGGGCATTTATTGTGGCTTCACACTAAATTTTGAAGGGTAATTTTGTGAAGTGGAAATTCACGTCTTAAATCCTTCCCCTCCCTTTCTTTGATTGTGATAGGGTAGACCGAACTGGTGGTAGCAAATCGTTCCATTTAGTACTGTTACGCGCTAAAATCGGCGCACTAGCGCCATCTAGTCTCGAACCGAAGAACTAAACTTCTTGAAGTTTAAAACTCGAACTCTCGGTACCTTGCGCGTGTTTACTTGAACATTCTGGATATTTTGCTAATTTATATAAGTAGGCGCTGCAAGATGCGATCGAGCAGTGTTGATTTGGCGAAACAAGCGAAGCTTCGGAGCGGAATAAAGTGAATTAGTGTGTTTAATTATTAGTGTTTTTAACTTTAATTTGTGTAAAGTAAATTAAAGTGTTAATTTAGGTAATTTATCGGCAATTTTTATTGTCACGAACCTCAAGCTCGTAACAATACTATATAAATACATTAGAATATGAGCTCAATCGATCAAGTCAATTGGAAGTTACACGATGACTAACAGACGATTATTTAAAGAAAAGATGTAGGTAATGATTATTAAATGTTATAATGATCGAGAAAGTACTTCGAATATGTATTAAGTATTTTATTTCTAATTTCTATAACTTTCGCGAAAGACGAAACGAAGAAGAACGAAGAAAGAAAAATGAAAAGTGTATTTTGATTCTTTGCCTCTTTAAGACTTTTTATTGAAAGAATATCGGAAATTTCTTCAAGAGAGCGTTGTCGCCTTTCTTAAAGAACAAAACTACCGCACTTCTGCTCCACGCCCCCGGAGTAGTGCCACCATGGAGGATGGAATTAAAGAGCTTCTGAAGGACTTTAAATACCGGTGTTCCACCCGCTTTCAGAAGTTCCGCTGTAATACCATCCTCGCCTGGGGCCCTGCCATTTTTAAGGTGCTGGAGAGCCATTCTAATCTCGCTCAGACTGACGTCCGGGAAATCATCGGAATAGTGTCGGATAAGCCTTGCTCTTAGATCTTTGCTAACACTTGTACTCAGTAGAGCTACGATGGCTATTTGAGTAAAGAACCAAAGTACGAAACCTATCCAACTGCAGAGAGGTGTAAAACAGGGTGACGTATATCCCCGAAACTCTTCACCGCTGCATTGGAAGACGTTTTCAAGCTACTGGACTGCAAAGGATACGGTATTAACATCAATTGCGAGTACATCACTCACCTTCGATTTGCCGACGATATAGTCCTTATGGCAGAATCGCTGGAGGACCTAAGCACTATGCTTAATGACCTCAATGGTGTCTCCCAACGGATAGGTCTTAATATGAAAAACAAAGATCATGTTTAATGTCACACCTATGCCGGTAGTTGTTGGAAGCACTACGTTCGAAGTTGTGACGAGTACGTTTACCTGGGACAAATAGTCCGACTAGGTAAATCCAACTTCGACCGAGAGGTCTATCGACGGATTCATCTCGGCTGCGCAGCGTTCAGGAAATTACGACACATCTTCTCTCAAACTCTGAAAGCTAGATTGTACAAGCAGTGCGTGTTGCCAATGATGGCCGTATGAGAACGCTCAAGGTCACGCAGCGAGCTATGGAGAGGGCTTTTTTTTACATTGGGAAATGCCTACGCATACCCACCTCGCGGGGGCAAGGACGGGTTATGTCGGACTCGCACCGACTAAAACCCCATGGTGTTCCACCTTTGTCGCATATTGGCAGGGCCACGGGAACGCTTTCGCACACATCCGCGGCCCTACCAGCACCTGCCGCTCCATGGCAGCACCTCCTCGGGAGAGGAAAATTCCTCCCCGTTCTCCTTCCCAGGTAAGGCGCACCAGAACACAAGGCGCGCCTTCCTCCACGGCCTCCAATTACATCTGTGCAACAGACGCCCCCGCGTCTGATGCACGAAGGCCATGGGGCCAGGAAAAACGATCACTTAGAATTACTAGCCTTCCCGACCCCAGCGGCGGATCTGGTCTATGGCTCCGCCGTCAACCAAGATTCGGCTGCGGAGGGTAGGGAGGGCGGCGCCTCGCAATACCGACAATCCTCTCCCCCCGCAGCCCCACCACCACCGCATCAACGGTGCGGCCCCGTTTGAGTCGCGGAGGATAGGGCGAGTGGCGCATCGCCATACCAACACTTCTCTTCCTCCGCGACTCCACCTCGGCTGCAGCGGTAGGTGGTGAGGACACCCCTCTCGCCACAGTCCACCAATACACATCCGAAATGGGCGCCCCAAGCCCACTCAGAGTTCGAACCTCGGGCCGACCCTTCACCTCGGGCCAGCCTCGTGGGTTCCTCTTTGTTCACCGCGGGCGACCAAGCCACGGCTACTAAGCCCCCCCGCCACGACAAGGCGGGAACCCGTTCGAGGGGGATTGAGAGGGCTATGCTCGGAGTTTCTCTGCGTGATAAACTCAGTAAGTTAACGCAGTAGAACCAGAGTGACCGACATAGCCCAACGGATTAGTAAGCTGAAGTGGCAATGGGCCGGCCATATAGCTCAAAGAACCGATAACCGATGGGGAAGAAAGGTTCTTGAGTGGCAGTCCCGTACCGGTAGGCGTAATGTAGGGCGACCCCCCACTAGATAAAAAATCGTTACGCGCTCGTCACTCACTTTATAAACTTCTTATACCTCCGACGCTGCATAAATTCGACCTTCAATCATGTCATATATGTATTAGCTCGAACGCGGATAAATGATAAAGATTCATTTTATTTTTGTTTTTGCGCATTCACGTGTGGCAACAATATCGTAACCGTTGAGGATGTGAGTAAGTTAAAACACATTGCAACGGATAAATCGCCTATTATAGTATATTTACACATGTGTGAATTATGAGCTTGTGTGTAGAAGACAAGCACTAACTTTCGACCCAAATAAAAAATATTATGTATTATATTACACTTGCTCCTCTTATTTTAAACATCATCATCATCATCATTACAGCCTTTCACAAGTCTACTTCTGAACATAGGCCTCTCCCAAGTAATGCCACAATGCACGGTCCTGAGCCACCTGCATCCATCGACTTCCTGCATGTCTTACCAGGTCGTCACTCCATCTAGTTGTATTTATCCCAGGTAAACGTACTCGTCAACAACTTCGAGCATAGTGCTCCCAACAACTACCGGCATAGATGTGACATGGACATTAAACATGATCTTTGTTTTGTCCATGTTCATCTTAAGACCTATCCGTTGGGAGACACCATTGAGGTCATTGAGCATAGTGCTAAGGTCCTCCAGCGATTCTGCCATAAGGACTATATCGTCGGCAAATCGAAGGTGAGTGATGTACTCGCCATTGATGTTAATACCGTATCCTTTTCAGTCCAGTAGCTTGAAAACGTCTTCCAACGCAGCGGTGAAGAGTTTCGGGGATATAACATCATCCTGTCTTACACCTCTCTGCAGTTGGATAGGTTTCGAACTCTGGTTCTGTACTCGGATAGCCATCGTAGCCCTACTGTACAAACACTTCAGCACTTCGATATACCGACAGTCAACTTGGCACCGCTGAAGGGACTGTAGCAACGCCCAAATTTCGACGGAATCAAAGGCTTTCTCATAGTCCACATATGCCAGGCAAAGTGGCAGATTGTACTCTTCGGTCTTCTGTACAATCTGCCGCAGGGTATATATATGTGGTCTATGGTACTGAAGCCTTTTCGGAAACCGGCTTGTTCGGGAGGCTGGAAGTCGTCGAGTCTGCGTGCGAGACGATTCGTAATGACTCTCGAAAATAGCATGTAGACGCGGCTCAGAAGGGAAATCGGTCTGTAGTTCTTCAAGAGAGCGTTGTCGCCTTTCTTAAAGAACAAAACCACCGGAGTAGTGCCACCATGGAGGAAGGACTTGAAGAGCTTCTGAAGGACTTCAAGTACCAGTGTTCCACCCGCTTTTAGAAGCTCCACTGTAATTCCATCTTCGCCCGGCGCCTTGCCGTTTTTAAGGTGGTGGAGAGCCATTCTAATCTCGCTCAGACTGACGTCCGGGATATCATCGGAATAGTGTCGGATAAGACTTGCTCTTGGATTGTTACTCACACTTGCGTGTGGCTCCAACGATGATGTGTACAGCTGCCCATAGAACCTCTCAATCTCACTCAGAATCTCAGGTATTCCGGAAACGATATTGCCACACTCAGTCTTCAGCTTTGACAGTTGGCTCTTTCTGGCAGACAGATCTCTGGCAAAGATTTTGGAGCGTTGGTTCCGCTCGATCGCTTCTTTAATACGAGAAGTATTAAAGTTGCGTAAGTCTCGCCGCATGCATTTTGAGATCTGTCTGTTCAGTTGCCTGTATGCTGCCAAATCTGTTGACGATTGCAGCCTCATCTCCCGTCTAACAGCCATTAGATTAAGAGTGTGATCGGAGAATTTTTGTGTTCGTCTGCGGCGGGTCTTGTGAAAAGTATGAAAAAGCGTGCATTGGTTTTTCTTTACTAATAAATAATGTTCTTATATAGCACTCGATCTATCCAATGAACAACATGTAATGTAACGTGCTAAGTTAAAACTTAACACGCTTACCGGCCTCCTACACGCTTTCTTATAAATAGCGCGCTATAACATAGCGTATTTAATAGCGCGCTAGAAACTTATAGTTTATAGTCTGTAGCGTGCCATTGATTTATAGTCGTTTTGCACAACTTTAGTTTCGTACGGTGAGTGTAGAGAAACGGAGACCCTTTTTACTGGAAAAGAGGCATTCCACATTAGTCCTCAGGAGTGGCAAAGTATCAATATTTTGTTTCTTAAGCGAGGATAGATGTAGATGTCTATGGGCCACGGCATCAATTCACCATCTGGTGTACTGTGTGTTCGTTTGTCAACCCTATTCTATAAAAAACCCTTATAACCACTATACCGACGTGGTAGTCATCATCAAAAATTCAAGCATCACATAAGACAAATAAGCACTTTATTCAAGCTTTAGTCGGGAATACAGATTTACCATATGCTCAGTGGTGAGGGAAGACATCCTGAAGAATCTTACATATCTGAGAATTAAAAAAATACTTCGAAGACATGCGAAGTCCACCAATGCGTATTCTAGCAGCGCGCTGGACACTTCCTTGCACTAAAACCCTGAGGAGGCCTGTGCCCAGCTGTGAGGCGAATTTGTATAGGCTTTGTATAGGTTTCTTACTACTATTTTTTGCTTTTACTTTACTTTTTACATATTTAATTTCATTGCGAATT
The DNA here is from genome assembly GCA_907164705.1 of Parnassius apollo. Lineage (NCBI taxonomy): Eukaryota > Metazoa > Arthropoda > Insecta > Lepidoptera > Papilionidae > Parnassius > Parnassius apollo. The sequence continues at coordinate 39,951 of CAJQZP010001510.1, forward strand.
TTATAGAACCAAAGACCTAATAAAGTACAATTAAAATTAACTAGTGAACAGATTGTCTAAATTTCTTTGTTTATCACTCTAATGAGAGCAATATGCGGTCGCTAGAATGTTTGTTGACTGTGTTACTTAGCTCAGCTTCTGAAAAGGTTTAACTAACTCGTCCTGATTATTGCTTATTATTCGCATTGGAGTTACCTGTCCTTGCGCAGACAGCATGAATAATCCGCTAGCACCGGCAATTGTACTTACCATTGACCTCAGCTTGCGCAAGGACACAGAATAAATAATAGGCAAGGGGGTAATGCAGTGATCTAGTGACGTTGTTTTCACACCACAACTGTATACACGGACTGACCTACGATTCGTAAACAGCTTTATGACTATAATGTATAAATAAAACGAATATGTATTTAAAGAAAAATAAATCATATAAAAAGAAAGAAATAAAATTAAATGAATAAAGCTTCCTAGCATTTAGTACGTCACCATGAAACTTTGAAAGGCGGCCAACTTTGAGATAAAGTTTTTATTTAATTTTGGGTTTTGGTGAAATTGTGTAATCTAAAGCTAATTTATTAGATACACAACTTTAATTTAAGTAAAAATGTGCTCAATGGTCATATGATAATAATCATTGACATAACGAAACGAAATGGTGTTTTAAGGATTGATTTTGTAAGAAATGCGGGGGTACCCGGCGCGTTGCAACAGCAGAAGAAATAATTGTGGAAATATCGTTTTAAATTTGGAATGGATATTTAAAACTTGGATGATTTACAACTTTCAAATATATTGTCAGTACGATACGCGTGCTATTTAGTGTATTACTAAGTCTTTATCCTTCGCCCAAATGCAAGCAATAAGTTTACGAAGTTTAATGCAATTTGGTGAACGGTATAGCCCATAAAATACGAATTACGAAAGGTGTTATTGTCAAGTATTTTGCGCAGCTCGTCACCGACTGTAAATTTTATTTGATTTTTGTGTCTGTTTAACAAAAACTTTAATGTGCGATTATGTATGTATGTGTGATAGGTGACAGGACTTCTTGCTGACTAGGAACTTACTAGGTAGGTACCACCCTCCTGCCTATTTTTGTCACCAATCAGCACTACTTACACTGCTGAGTTGCGGTTTGGAGTGTATAGAGATAGAGGGCCAGTATATAACAGGCTGTGAGGCCATCTTAGTCCCCAGAGGTGACGACACAACTGTAGCCCTCTTTTTCTGAAGTTCGCTGCAGGTGTCTGCAGACTTCAGCAGTCACCTACTTAAGGTGTAAGTTCGTTTCATAAAAAAAATGTGTGCGGTATAGAAAGTATTATATCATGATATTTTAAGTGAGCGTGGAGAACTTAAGGAACTTCATACTATGGTAAAGTAACTATCCATAATTCTCATCTTTAATATTATATATTAAAGATAATATTTCGTACGGTGAGTGTAGAGAAACGGAGACCCTTTTTACTGGAAAAGAGGCATTCTACATTAGTCCTCAGGAGTGGCAAAGTATCAGTATTTTGATTGTTAAGCGAGGATAGATGTAGATGTCTATGGGCCACGGCATTAATTCACCATCTGGTGTACTGTGTGCTCGTTTGTCAACTCTATTCTACAAAAAAACCTTTTGATCAGCAATCGCGTTCACAACCACTAGACCAACGAGACAGTCTTCATCAAAAATTTAAGCATCAAATAAGATAAATGAGCACTTTCTCCAAGCTTTAGTTGGGAGCGTTTGTCGAGATAGAACGTGGGTGGCAAGAGCTCTTGACTGAGGCATTTTGGCGGTTTGAGTGGCATAACGTTGTGTACAGTTATTGTGCGTTTCATTTTGAGCGACCACCACAATTTGTAACTCTGTTATTACTATGTCTGCTGTGCAGCCACAGTTTAATCGTACAACTGCTTAGATGGAAACGACATGACGACAATGTTGGATATTTACAGTACTTACACCCAAAATTTAATTCAGTAAAGAAGTGCGTCAGTTGCAGGCGTCGATATCACGTGCGGCGAATTAATACCAAACGTATGGAAAAGTATGTAAACTTCTTGTCGCTGGCCACCACAAAATATCATAATGTCACCTCGTAACATAAACCGTAAGTGTCTTTTCAACTATGCACTACTAAAGTACTCTCGTGAGCAAGCTAGTTGAAACTAATGGGAAAGAAGCCTTATATACTCTAACAAGATATACACTTAACAAGAATCTCACTTCTGCGTTTTTTCGTTGTGCTAATAAAATGTGTTATAAATTAACGACCTAAATACTATCCACAGTTCGGCACAGAAGGGTGATGGAAAATATTGTCCATACGCTGCAGTGCGTGACGGCAGCCTTCGTGTATCCTTGAATTACTTTTTTTTCTCAGGCGAGCACAAATTATAAGTATATTGGCAGATTTATGTGCCGATTCTCACGCCTGTTTTCCTGAGAGATATGCACATACACACCTCTCACGCTTATTTCACATCCGTAAATTAACTACGCATACATTCTCGTCATGAATCGAAGATGAAGTACGGCGTCTCTTGCCGGCCCTGTTACTCTTATTATTTTATTACAATTTTGATGGCGCCGCAGGTTCTATTTCGCACTGAATATGTTTTAAAAATAATTGTTCGGGGGTTTGAATGTTTGTCCTTGTGCAATTTATGTATTAAAATTACCTCCATGATACAGAAGAATATCCTTGTGTAGGTCGTAGGAGATATATATTACTGGTCACTTAAAGAGTCAAGTGTGTCCTATGCATTTTTAAGGCGGGGATCGTGCCCTGTGCTACCACAATCTGTATTAATGTTCTCTCTTTTTACAGAATAAGGATAACAAACGTGTACACATTTCACTTGATGGTAAGTGGATGCTGCGGCCCATAGACATCTACATCTGTCCTCGATTACGAATCAAAATGCAGATTCGTTGCCAATTTTGAGCACTAAGACGGAATGCATTGTTTCCAGTAAAACGGTCTCTTTTTTGTCTACATTTCGAACAAATTACGCTTTTTTAATAATTATTTGAAAAAATTACTTTCAGTTTGTGAAAATAATTGTTTAATAACTTTATCACTTATATCCGTTCCATCTATTCAATACATATATATTCATATTTCAAATAAATTTATCACATATATTTGTGTTATGTTATAACAATTAAATAAGATTATTGTAAAAGTAAGTTACAATGTTATTTCATTACTTAGTTTAAAATACTATTTTTGATTATTATTTTTTAGATTATATATTATTGAGTCACTCGCGAGCTCTCGTACAGCGTAGTCTAACTGTGTACGGATAAATTTACCCTCAATATTTAATAAGTAAGAATGTCTAAATGCGACAATTGTGATAAGTCCATAACAAAAAAGTCACCTAGGCTTGAGTGCAACAAATGTGGAAAAATAGTACACGCCAATCAATTATGCACAGGCTTATCTTCGAAGCAGCTATCAGCTCTGCGCAATGCTGAAAACCTGGAGTGGACATGTGAGGATTGTCGTAAAGAATCGCCTCATCGTAAGTCTTTCATAATTCCGGAGGACGATGACGATGATACTGATGGGATTCAGCTGGGTGAAAGCGGTTCGACAGCGATGTGTAAATTACTTCGTGATATCTCACTTGAGGTAAAGAAAGCAGTGAAGATGGAACTGGCTTCTGTGAACGAATCGTTAAGCTCATGGTGTATAAAAATGGATACTATAAATGCTACACTGGAAATCCTAACTGAGAAAGTGAAAGACTTGGAGAAGAAAAACATGTACTTGATAAATCAAAATACCCACCTGGAATTAAAAGTTAATGCTATGGAACAAGAAATCAGAAATATGGAACAAAAACAGTTAGATAATGTACTGGAAATAACAGGAATTCCCGAAGATAAGGACGAGAACTTGGAAAAACTTTCAAGTAAACTAGCCTCGAAACTAAACTTAGAGAAACCCCAAGCGTCAATGGTGAAAAGACTGAATGGCAGGGACGGTAAACAAGGTGTGATCCAGGTAGTATTACAACAAGAGGAGCAGGTCGAACAGTGGATCCGCGCTGCACGAACGGAAACAATTGCTTTGGAAGATATAACTCCAAATGCCCCTAATCCTGAAGTAGCCAATAGAAGAGTGTTACTTCGGCGTGCACTAACCAAAGCAAATAAAACACTTCTGTGGCAAGCTAACCTTAAAGGCTAAGCTAAAACCTTGAAGGAAACTTACAAATATATTTGGTTCCAGGGTGGTAAAGTTTTGGCTCGTAAATTTGATAATGACAAGCCCGTTATCATAAGAAGCTCATGTGATATTTATAAGTTGTCTACTCAAAAATATCGATAGCAGTTTTACACAACGCAACAGTTCCTTCACAGGAAATACAAGAATTGTTTGACTGTACTAACATAAACGAGTTTAGTAAATATCTACCACATAATATACAACAACTAAATATTGTCCACATAAATTTGCGATCAACAGTTAAAATTTTTTGTCTGGTTTTACAATTCATTCATTCGTCTAAAATTGATGTCGACGTTATTATATTGACAGAGGTAGGAATTTCCAAAAGCAGTAATCTTGTTCAATTATTTAATATTCATGGCTATGAAATGTACTATAAGCTTCGTGAACAGCGAAGAGGTGGTGGCATTGTTATGTATATAAAAAGAACCCACAAGTTTCAAATTCTAAATAATATATTACTAAACCATTGTGAATCTCTAATAGGTAAATTATCTACGTCACATCAATACACGGCACTTATTTGTTCATTGTATAGACCACCCAAAGAAAGCAAACACTTATTTATCAAAGAATTGAAAAAACTGTTGTGTAAGGAAGTTTTTAAATGCTCGGATTTATACTTACTGGGTGATATAAATATCGACTTAAAGTCGCATGATAACATACGAGAATACTATATAAGTTGCATGGCCGAATGTGGACAAGCGAGTGCAATATCAGATTACACTAGAATCGAAAACCGAAAAGATATTGTTACGCGCTCAAGTCGACGGCACTAGCGCCATCTAGTCTCGAACCGAAGAACTAAGTTTCTAGAAAATCTACACTTGAACACTCGTCGCTTTGCGCGCATTTACTTGAATATTCCGGATGCTTCATTGCTAATTTGTATATATAGGCGCTGCAAGATGCGATCGAGGTAGTATTAGATTTGGCGAGACAAGCGAAGCTTCGGAGCGAAATAAAGTGAATTAGTGTGTTTAATTATTAGTGTTTTAAGTTTTAATTTGTGTAAAGTAAATTAAAGTGTTAATTTAGGTAATTTTATCGGAATTTTTATTGTCACGAACCTCAAGCTCGTAACAATTGGTGTCAGAAGTGGGATAAAATCATGCCGATTTTACCTAAGGAGGAAACGGAGGGTGTCCGTACCCGAAGTCAACGCCAGCAGGAGACGGACCAACGAAGATTTGGTGGTGCAACGTCGTAGACTTCGGAGGGACAGCCGCCGGCTGCAGGCCCGTCAGTAGCTCCTACAACTGCAGCACCTGACTTAGGTGCTCTGATGGTGATGCTGCAGGAGCAGGCTCGCCGACAGGAGGAACAGGCACGCCGATTGGAAGAGCAGCAAGAGGAACAGGCTCGCCAGCAGGAGGAACAGGCTCGCCGACAGGAGGAACAGGCTCGCCAGCAGGCGGAACAGGCACGCCGATTGGAAGAGCAGCTGCGGGGCGGACAGGAGGAACAGGCCCGTCGGTTGGAAGAGCAGATGCTCCTCATGAAGGACCTTCACGCTACCTTCGGGAAGGAGATAAAGGAGGTGAAGGATAGGGTTGCTCAGCATGACAACCGCCTGTCGGAAGCTGAAACCCAAATCGCGAAAGCTGAAAACCGAATCGAGAAAGCTGAAACCCGAATCGACCAAGTAAACAATCGGGTTGACAACGTGGTGGCTGACATGAAGAAATCACTGGACGAACTCAAACTTGGAGATGGAGCTACAGCTCCCGTAGTAGTTACAACACCTTCGCTACGTGGGTTCAAGGTGCCACCGTTCGACGGTACCTCTTCCTGGTCAGCCTACAAAATCCAGTTCGAGGCTGTTATGAAGGCGAACGGCTGGAATAAAAGTCAGGCCATGACTGCTCTCACACTAGGCCTGCGCGACCAGGCCTTTACTGTTCTGGAAGCTCTCGGTGAGGAAGTGACTTATGAGCAACTCCTTGAGGCATTGGAGGCGAGATATGGCGACGCTCACCTGGAACACGTCTTTCGTGCGCAGCTTAAAGATCGTGTGCAGCGTATCAACGAAAACCTGCAGCAGTGGGCTCTAGAAGTGGAGACGCTGGTGCGAAAAAGCATACCGGTCTGTACCTGCGCTCATTGAAGGGAACCTGGTGCAGACAATCATCGACGGCATCCGCGACCTGGAAGTCAGAGCTGCTGTGAGGCTCGGGCACCACGAGACGCTTAAGGACGCCTTGGCCCATGCACTGGAGGTAGAAGCCGTGCGGCAGGATCATCGCTCCCATCGCGTCAGGGAGGTTGCAGCAGCTACAGTTCGCGACCGCAACAAAGGATACAGCCCTAGGTGCTATGGCTGTGGGGAAAAAAGGCCATCTTCGATCCAGCTGCCCTAAGCGAACCGTGGAAAGGAGAGTTGATCGATCTCGAGAGGGTAGTGCAGCTAACGGCACTGCCTGGCGGTGACAGGATCATCGTTCACCTCACGCTAGGGAGGTTACAGCAGTTACGGTTCGCGACCACAATAAAAGATACAGCCCTAGGTGCTATGGCTGTGGGGAAAGGGGCCATCTTCGGTCCAGCTGCCCTAAGCACACCCTAGGAAGGGAAGGTGAACGGTCTTAGAAAGGAAGTGCGGCTAACAGCACCGCCCAGCAGCAGCAGGAATACGACTTTACTATCAGACACTGCGGCGGGAAATCTCACGGCAACGCAGATGCATTGTCAAGAAGACCTTGTCCTGAAGATTGCAACCATTATAGTAGGCAAGAGAGTAAGGAAGTGGTATCCGTGAGGATGCTCAGGACAGACCACCTCAGCAACGGGTGGAAGGACAGCCTACGACATGCACAGCAGGAAGATCCGGACATCAAGCCGATTCTGGGATGGATGAAGGCCCGTGCTACCAAGCCTAAGTGGAGGGACGTCTCAGCGATGAGTTCAACCACGAAAAGCTATTGGGCCCAATGGGACAGCTTGCTGCTTCAGGATGGAGTCCTGTGCCGTAAATGGGACAATGGTCGAGGAGACAGCTGTCGTTTGCAAATAGTTGTCCCTAAAGCTAAAGTGCCGAATGTTCTACAGCTGTGCCATAATGGTCGTTCAAGAGTCCATCTGGGAGTTAAACGAACTCTACTGAAGGTCCGAGAACAGTTTTACTGGGTCCATTATCGTGACGATGTCGAGGATTGGTGTCCTACATGTACAAGTTGTGCGGCTGTGAGGGGACCTCAGACACGGAGTAGAGGAGCATCTAAATTGTACAATGTTGGTGCACCACGGGATAGGACATCCCTTGACATTGCGGAGCCGTTACAGAAAGGCGCAAAGGGGACTCCTAAGATCGTCCATGTGGATCGCTTGGCGCGTTATTATGGGGCCGATAATGCTCGGGACGAGCATGTCTTAGGAGGGGGCAGTGTTACGCGCTCAAGTCGACGGCACTAGCGCCATCTAGTCTCGAACCGAAGAACTAAGTTTCTAGAAAATCTACACTCGAACACTCGTCGCTTTGCGCGCATTTACTTGAATATTCCGGATGCTTCATTGCTAATTTGTATATATAGGCGCTGCAAGATGCGATCGAGGCAGTATTGGATTTGGCGAGACAAGCGAAGCTTCGGAGCGGAATAAAGTGAATTAGTGTGTTTAATTATTAGTGTTTTAAGTTTTAATTTGTGTAAAGTAAATTAAAGTGTTAATTTAGGTAATTTTATCGGCAATTTTTATTGTCACGAACCTCAAGCTCGTAACAATATTATTACCCGGAGTTGCATTGATCATATTTTTGCAAGAACGCGCTCGCTAGACCTTTATTCGGCCGCACTCGGTACTGTAATGGCGGACCTTCGTATGGTTGTGTTGTGCATAGGAAGCGGAGTTGCAAACATTATACGGGTGCAAAAGTTAAACAACTAATTTATTATAATATATTAAAACAAAAATTTAATGAAATTGATTGGAATGTTGTCGATACGGTGTTATGTCCGATAGAGATTTATAATTATATTAAAAATAAATTCAAAATGTGTTACGAACTATCCAAATATACACAAAAAAATAAATTTAAATAGCAAAAGAAACAAAGAATTATGGATAAATAATAAAATTAACAACATGTGCCGAAAATGAGATTTACTTTTTAATCAGTGGAAAAAGGATACGAATAATTATATACTTAGATTAGAATTTAATAAACAGCGAAACAAAACTCAAAAATTAATTGAAAATCTAGAAACAAATATTTTAATGATTTAATTAATAATAATAAAATGAATAAAAAGAAAATGTGGGATATATTAAATACGCTTACTGGTAGAGTCCGTAAGTCAGTAGATGAAGCTTAAAAAATATAGCCATTAATTTTGCTAAAGAATTCTGTGAAAACGTCACGAAAATTTTGCCTGGATGCAGCAAAAAACTTATGTCAGAATCGGAATACATATTTCCTGAAAACAAATCTATGTTATTTAAAAAACCTACTAAGCGCGATATATTAACTATTATAAAAAGTTTAAATGCAAATAAATCGGTTGGTAATGATGGAATTCGATGTTTTGACGTTAAGATGCTGAGTGACAAGATTGCTAATATTGTAGTTAAGCTGATAAACACTAGCATAGCAGTAGGAAAATATCCACAAGAATTGAAAACTGGCACCGTAAGACCAATTTATAAAAAGGGATCACATAGTGAGTATGATAGCTATAGGCCTATAACAATACTGTCAGTCATAGATAAGGTAGTCGAAAAATATGTGGCGCAGCAAATTCACAATTTTTATACTAGAAACGATATATTATCAAATGCTCAATACGTCTTTCAATCTAAGAAATCAACTACTATATTGCTGTCTAAATTCACGGACGAAATAAACCAACACCTGAATGATAAAAAACATGTCATATTATTATTCATTGACTTTTAAGGCATTTGATACTCTTAGGCACGATATTCTTATAAAAAAACTTGACAATACACGTATCCGCGGGCCATTATTACAATGGTGCCAAGATTATCTCAACGATAGAAAATACCGGGTTAAGATCAGCAATGATTTCAGTGACGAAATATTTGTAACTACTGGAACAGCACAAGGCTCCGTGCTCGGACCCTTGCATTATCTAGCATACGTGAAGATATGGAAAATGTAATAAAACATTGTTCCATTTATCAATACGCGGACGATACATGTCTTATAGCAGTCGATAAAGATCTAGATAGGGCCGCACACCTTTTACAAATTGACTTCAATAACTTATGTAAATGGTCTCATGATGTTGGTTTAGTACTGAATGCTAAAATTATTCATATTCGATCTAACTACCTACGCATTTTTGATAAGAAAATCGAAGTAATTGCGCATAGTCATCAGTGCTTGCACGATTTTCAAACAGATAGGACCGGGTGCAAATGTGAATTGTTAGAGCAGGTTCCCCGTTAAAAATATTTAGGACTATTAGTCGATAACAGATTAAACTGGGGTTATCACATTGACTCAATATGTGAAAAACTGAGAGCAATGCTGGCCAAATTTGCTATCTTGAAATACAAAGTACCATTTAAAATATTACTAAATTTATATAATGCACTCGCGGAGTCAGTCATTTCATATGGGATCACTAGCTATGGTAAGACGTTTAAAACATATTTGGACAAAATATACAGCCTACAACTTCGGCTTTTAAAAATAATAATACCTGATAAAATTAAAACATCAATCTGCTTCGGAGACGATGTATTAGCTTTATTTAAATATTGTGAGATATTGCCAGTTCATATTAAAATAAAATTGTGGCTATTAATTGAACAATTTATGAACAAAGAAATACAAATAAAAGTCAATCATAAAACAATGACACGGAAAGTAACTCAATCAAAACTAGAATTACCAAGAGTTAGAAATTATTACGGAAAACGAACGAACGCGTATTTAATACAACCCTCGTTAATGATATATGTACCTACTAAAATCAGATTAGGAATAACGGACAAAAACTATAAAAATAAATATAAGCAATACTTTAATTCTTTACTTTAATAATAAGTTGTCTAATTTTAATGAAATCAAACCTAACATAATATCATATCGATAATCGAAACAACCTGTCTATAACACACTCAAGTAGCATCAGCCGGCTTTCCGCCAGCCGTGCCGAGCTCCTTATCTATAACCGGTTCCTTTATGTCCACTTGTATGTAAACAATGTACCTATACTTCATACTGTTAATACTATATTTGATGTTCTTATTAAATAATAATACGTATAAACTAATGTCAACAGATTGCTCAAAAGTGTCTCAACATCCAGACAACCGTAAGGGTTTTTGTGATGTTCAAATTGTGATTTTATGTATTTTTTTCTTATATTAAATAAATTACAAAAAAAAAATTACAGTAAATTTTAAGGCTAGGGATCAAACCCGGATTTGATCCTCACCGGTACTAATGAAATTATTAGTCGCGATTTTTTTTTACGTTATCCTCCCACACAACGCTTTTCTCCTCTATCGTGAGGGCAGTTTACATACATAAATTTCACAAGGACAATCATCCAAACTTGGAACAATTACTGGTAGGCTATACAAATACTTGTTCGGTGCGGGATTCGAATCCGCGCCTCTTAGCGCTGCAGCTCAGTGCTAAGCTACTGTACCGCAGAGGCGTGGTGCGTGGCGTTGTCACGTGATGAAACCTGCAAGTTCAAAAAAATTTAAAATTAGTGAAGTCCGCTACATCCTTAAGCACACCCAACCAGAGCTCATGGCTCCACAAGTCTCTTAAAAACGAGAAGTTGCCTTCGAGTAATAATCAAATTTATGGCGAACAGTTTTTCATTGAAGAACCACTAGACCTAGAGCATGTTATAACAGTAGTAACGATGTATTTCTAGTAATGTTAGCAATAATGTGCTCTAGATAGAATCTGCGTAGGAAATGAATACAGTTCCCGAGTGGTGTGCCTCAGCGCGCTATTGCTTCACTCTCGTAGTCCGTTGAGACGGCAATCCGACACGACCAGAGAGAGATCAGTCGTTAAACCAACGGCTTTACGTGCTTCTTGATGCAGGGGTGAAACATCGCTAACTTCCTGAATCCAGGCTGTTTCTAAAATTTCTTGACACAAAAACCAAATAACTGATTTTATCCCAACCTGGGATTCGAACCCAGGATCTCGCGATCAGTAGTCGCACTTACGACCACTAGACCAACGAGACAGTCAATGTTAAATTTACGTTACGTTAAAACGTTAACAACAACACTATTTTGTGACATTGACGGTTTCCGGCCTTCTATTGTCATGTGAAAATAAAAAATAGTTAACGTAAATAAAAGCAGCTGAAACGTCTGACAACGTCAAATCAGGCTTCAAAGCCATTGTGTTATTTGTTTAGAGCGCGAGTGTCATCAATTTAATAACGTCAGGGGACAAGAGGTAAAAACACTTAAGTGAGACCTTCATTCCCGCGGAACCAAGGGTATATAGAATAGCGGGATAATTCGATTGGGACTATGAGTAAGTAAGTACACATCCAAATGTAATAAAAGTGACATCTACACAATATATTACAGATATATTAAGAGTTTGAAAAATGGATGATCTTCTTCTATTATTTGTTTTTTTTTTTGGATCGGCAATACTACATTAAAACTGAAAATTCACTGGTTTCAAGATACTATATACTAGGCCAGTGGTTCTTTACCTTTTATCTTGCCATGGACCAACAAGTTTTAGGTATAAGTAAGGTTGACTTTTAAGTTGGTTCTGTAAGTAAAACACATATAAAAATAAGTGTGGTAAGGGGTCTCATTGTGGACCTCTTATATAAATGTAGCCACACATTGTTTTGTACAACCTATCGGCAGTATCTGGATACAAAACCATCTCCATGAATGTTGTATACTCTTCTAAATGTGTGAAAATTTAATGATGCCTTCGCGGAAGAATTCGGGTGCCTTTAGGAACCACCATTGGTTCACGGGCCAACGTTGACGAACCACTGTACTAGGCTTCACATTCAAGACACTAAAGTTAAAACATCGTTTTTTTATTTAACCACATTAACCCAATATTAAAGCATATTTAAAACAAAGCATCTGGCTTCACAAGCAACTGTCTAAATTTGAATTAACATTCGATACTCTATTTAGACCATTCGATTTGTCCGTCTTTCCACGCATCCTAGAAAATATTTTTCCATACTGACTTTTTCTTGTTGTTGATGGGCTGAAGAACAAAACGATTGTAAACAAAGAAGACGATAAAAATATTAAACATTATCAAAACGCTTTACGCCCCGTTTCTCCATCTAAATACAATTACAACTCCAAACAAATGCCAACTTTCTTTGTGTTCCAAGTCGATTGCGCACCCTTCAACCTAAACCCTACCGGCCCCATGGCTCAACCGACAAGAAAATCACTTTAGTTTTTTTTATGAAAAGGTTTACAAAACAGCGTTGCTTTAAATTTAAATTTTATAAGCATTACAAACCGCCAACGAAAACTAATAAGCTTTTAAATTCGCTGCTAAGATACGGTGTATCGGAGAATTAAAGTTCCGATTATTTTTTCTATTCTAAGCTGGCGCTTAACTACAACCTCAACTGCTGGTAAGTGGTGATTGTAGCCTGAGATGGTGAAGCTCACTAACTTAAAAAAGCCTGCTCACCCTTCATGAGCCATTACGTGCAAATTGTTTTATTATTTTTAATTTTTAAGGTCAGTTTTTATTTTTTATTTTTTAAGTCTATTTTGTATATGTTCAAAGTAGAAACTAGAAAGTCGTCTAGATACTTCCATTAAAAACTTTAATATCTATTTTTCCGCCTTTTGGATAGTTTTTTTGTTATTATTAGGTTATATCGAACACTCTTAAAGTATAACTTATTAAATAAAATAAGTATCACTATAAACACTAAAAACAATGAAACTATGCCCGATCATAAATAAAAAATCGTTGTTCTTTTTTGAAATCGTTTAAAACTCTGTAGTATATTGTAATATACTTATGACATAGATTAAAAATATCGTATTGAATGATATTTGTACGGATTGTCAACTTATAATAAAAATTGGCAATCCATATTGAATTGTTATATACCCACCTATAATACAAATTAAAAATAAGCCTCTGCAATTTTTACTGCAGTAGATTTCTTCACATGTTCGAGAAGGAAATGGAGTAGTGACAATCTGTCATGCTGCTCCAGCAGTAGGACAGCACTAAAGATAATTAAAATATACATATCTATGGGGGCTACTTGCATGCTGCTGACACATAAATAACTACTTTAAAAACGTTTGTGTCTGTCCAAGCTAATATTTGAAATAATTTAATCGATTGTTTTGAAACTTTATTAGCAGAGAGGTGGAGCAATTCCAGTAGGCATCTAGGCTATGGATGTATAATGTATATATATATATATATATATATATATATATATATATATATATATATATATATATATATATATATATATATACGGTTAATATAATGTAAATGGATGCATGTTTGATAGCTCCCTGGGAAAGAGATGGTCGCTTCAAATTGTTTTTAGAATTACTTGTAGGCTATACTGAATAAACATTATTCCATTCTATTCTATTTACGATAAAAATATATTATGATAAGAAAAACCGCCTAGGTGGTGCAGTGGCTTAGCAATAATTTGCAGCGGTGGAGGCCGCGGATTCAAATCCCGCATGGAACAAGTATTTGTGTGACCTACAAATACTTTTTTCGGGTCTGTACGTTTGTCCTTATGCAATTTATGTTTGTAAAATGTCTCCACAACATAGGAGAAAATTCTAGATTATTAAATACAGAAATTCCCTAGTCACGACTTTCACTGTTAACAAATGGGTAGCACCTGGAAGTTATAACTACACGTCTCTCATAATTAATGAAGTCTTAAAAGCAAAACTTCTAGCGCTCATCCTAAGTTTTAAACTTTATAATTCAATATACAAATACTTTAAAAGTAAACATTTTCAACGCAAAGTTTTGTACTTTTTAGAGTTTTATAAATAATGTGAAACATTACACAACAATCTCTAAGACGTAAAGCTAAAACTTCATCAGGCTTAGCTACGTTGAATTTCTACAGTCGTTAACGCTAATAGAAAACTTTAAAATTGAATACAGACGACATTTAACACCTCAACGCTAAATCACGTGTCGTTACGTGGTAAACCTACGCTGCAGCTATATTATGGTTATAGAACAAATAGGTATATATTGTGACCAATATATATCTACATGTATCTTCGATTTAGATTCAAAAAGCAGATGTGAGGTGTCACCCATGAGAACTAAGATGGAATGCCTCGTTTCCAGTAAGAAGAATCTCCGGTTGTTTAAACTCACCATACGAAAAACTTTTACGCTGGTATTATTTAAGTGTGTAGTCCTTCCATGCGCAGACCCATACGTGCTACAACCATAATAAAGCTACAGCATGGTTCTATAACGAATAAAGTGTTGTACAAAAATACTTTTTTGTACCAAATGAAATTATATTAATGTTCTATCGTGACTGCGAACGCATGGCCTAATGGTCTGATATCTCTCTATTTAGGAATGTTATACAATTCTGCGAGGCGTGGGTTCGAATCAGTTCTTGTCAAAAGCACAATCGCTAGATTGAGGTTCTGGTTGTGTTGTAATTCTCTATCGAAGTTCCTGTCTCATAAATATCGTGAACTAATTACTTCCTTCATTTTTTTATAGAATAATGGTGACAAACGAGCGCACAGTCCCGATGGCTGCTTATGGCCTATAGACATCAACATTTATAGTCAATTAGGAATCCAATTGCAGATTCGTTGTCATCCCTGAGGACTAAGATGGAATGCCTCGTTTCCAGTAAAAAGGGTCCCCGGTGCTCTACACTCACCATACGAAATATGGCATTAAGCTGCAGTGTGGCTCTGCTCTTCATAGGGAAAGACTAAGTATACCAGCCTCACGAGGGCAGGTATGGGCCATATAGAATCCACAACAATCCCAAAACTATCACTTTTTGTATCACACTAGAGTTTCTCATACTCACCATGCTGTAGTTGGCTGGCATGGAGCTAATATCCTCGCGTTGGTAATACTATTTTCCATCACCATTTGTAGGTTTTGGCTTTCGCGTAGACAGTTGTGCTCTAGGAATACAACTGCTTATTACTGATAATCAAACCGTGTGTCGTGGCGGTGTAAGAATATCCAGCACCCCATATCGTCCCGTGGGTGTCGTAAGAGGCGACGGAGGGAAACTGAACCAGAAGATGGGCAGCAGAATCTTCCTGATAACAACTCAAAGTAATAAAATAAAAACTGTAGTTGCCAACCCACTTGCCAAGCGTGGCAACTATGTTTGCCATAATATTCACTCACTAGGCAATCTATGAAGGAGGCTTTGCATGGAATTTCAGTTACCTTTACTATTACAGACCATCAGAAGTCCACTGCTGAACACAGGGCCCTCCATAGATTGGCTCGTAGGATATTTACTATAGTTGCCACGCTTGGCAGGGGTGATAACTTATCTGCATTTTGATTCTTAATCAAGGATACATTTCTATTAGCCACATCCACTTACCATTAGGTGGACTGTGTACTCGTTAGTCACTCTTACACTATATAAAAATATCGACCGTGGTGAGCCTTTCCCAGTGTAGTGGTTTCGTTGGTTGGTTGTATGGCTGGGATTAGTGGTGACTGGTTAATACACACAATTAAGGGAAGACTGGAAGTGCTCTTCCAACTAGGTAAGGCACATAATTTTTACTAAGGTTCTGTAGTTAAACAATGAACCCTTTAGTTTTGCTGTGTGCATCCGTCCGTCCCCGGTTTTACTCGAAGACCGTAAATGCTACTAAACTGTAATTTCTCACAGTTACAAATTTTAATCACGACTATAAACTATTATATATATAAACTATTATAAAATCTTGAATAACATTTTCATTTCGGATACCTCCCGTACAAGTAAAGGGATGATGATTTTTTTTGCCCGTTTATTTCATAGTGTGGGGTTTCGTTGAATATGTATTCAAAAATATTGTGGTATGAAACAACATTTTTTTGATTCAGGGATCTGTTTGATCTATTGATCTATTTAGCTTTCAAGTGATATTTAAAGTAGAAGATATCCCTCTCCTCTTGTTCTACCAATGAAACATCCACCATGGGGGCGCCACTTAAAAGTGAGTATACTTTATATTAATTGAATTAAAAATAAGTTAAACAAACTACATATATGTACATTAAAGATGAAAAATTAAAAAAAAGAGTTTAAAATCTGCAATCAATTAAGGGTCAAACAAAGCATTGTTTTGAGTATTAATATAATGCTCCAGAAACTTTAATTTAAATCTAACTTCTCTATTAAAATAAATCGTGTAACAAGAAACTTCACCTCAGTGTCAACTAGCGACATCTGGTGAACGTAAGATTACTAGCCCTCATTCATACCTGATTCATTCATAAAAGTGAATTTCCAACAAAGAGGACTAAAACCATAAATTTGTGAACGTAGGTATAATGTAGGGTTGCATTTTATTGATATTACTGCAACCGTCCCCAGCATGAACAAAAGCTTGATGTCACCTTTCCACCCTTGTATAATTGTATTGTCCAAACAGGCTGAAATTTTTGTTCGTTAATTTAAATTTCATTAGTATTTACAATTTCGTCCCATTCATTACATTTTCTAACAATTAATATTTACAACTAATTGCTTATACTTAAAAATATAACCACAAGGAATGCTTAAGAAGAAGTAAACTAAACTAAATTGTGTAAAAATAAAATGCAAGTTTTAATTTAATTTTGGAATTTTATTTAACAATTATTTGCTGGAGAGCCTGTCTTTACACTTTGAATTCGGGGATCAAAAGGGAATAAGCCAATACAAATACTTATAAAATTAAATTAAAATGTTGCAGATAATAATTAATATCATAATGTCCTCCAGACCGAATTTCGGCTACGGCGGCTGCCTCAACGGAGGCTAGCTATCGGCGCAGGACAGGATTATAGTGCCCAAGTGTATGCGCAAGCACATGTGCACTTTCTATTATTATATTATCTAGGTGCACTATCACTATCTATCTATTATATTATCTAAGTCCACTCTCATAATCCGATGGGACGGTAAACCGACACGACCGGAGAGAGATCAGGCGTACCAACGACTTTACGTGCTTTCCGGGGGTGAGACACCGCCAACTTCCTGTCTCCTAGCAACTACTGAGAATTTCTTGACGGAAAAACTCAATAATTAATTTTTTGGCCTGACCCGGGATACAAACCCAGGACCTCATGATCAGCAGTCGCACTACTGCAACCACCTGACCAACGAGGTAGTCAATTTCTTTCTTCAGATTAATTCTTCAGTTCTTCAACATAAACATAAACACTCACGCCTGTCACCCAGAGGGGTAGGCAGAGACTACAGACTTCCATTTAGCACGATCCTGACATACCTTTCTCGCCTCTTCCACATCCATATACCTACGCATACATACTCGTCAGTTAAGGGTACTCTTAATTTGGCCCATTTTTAGTATATCGCCAATTTGGTCGACAAACTTCCGCCTAGGACGTCCCTTTCCGACTCTTCCATTCATTTCTGCAACATATATTTGCTTTGTCAGTCTTTCCGCATTCATTCTTTCTACATGACTAAACCACCGAAGCATTCCTTTCTTAATCCTGGTCACCGCATCATCTTGCAAACCACACTCTTCTTTTATCACACAGTTTCTCACCCTGTCACTCAGATTCAGCCCTAACATACTCCTTAGCGACCGCATTTCTACTGCATTTATTCTACTCTCGTGCTTCTTCTGTCACACCCAACTTTCACTACCATACGTTAAAGTAGGGACTAATACAGCACTGTGAATTGCCATACGTGCCTTTTTTGACACATTCTGACTTTTCACAATAGAGTGTAGAGCCCCATTTACTTTATTTCCTGCATTCACTCGTCGTTCAATATCCTTATCATATCTCCCATCCCTGCTGAATACACATCCCAAATATACGAACTCATCCACTTGCTCCATTAACTCTCCTTCTATTCTTATTTCACATACCGTTTTGCTTTCATCTCTTTCAAAAACCATCACTTCCGTCTTACTTGCGTTCACTTTCATTCCCCTTTCTTTTAATGACCTATTCATTAATGTAACCATCATTTGCAATTCGGCCGCCGACGACGCAAGTATGACTTGATCATCGGCGTACAAAAGGCATTTGATGGTTAACTCACCCATTCTTAATCCGCATTCTTCAACTTTCAAATTTTCCAAACAGCTGTCCATAAATAGGTTGAACAGCCACGGGGGAAGCTACATAGCCCTGTCTGACACCTTTATGGATGCCAAACCAGTCCGAGTAGACCCCGTTGATTCTAACACAAGAACTCGAGTCCCTATACAGAGACTTTAATGCCTGTATCAAACCAGCGCTCAACCTAAATGCGTTCAGCGTTTGCCATAACACATTCCTGTCTTCAAATTAATACAGTTCTTCAAATTAATACATACGGAATACATGTAAATATTAATGATCGTTAATTTATTTTTGAATCAATTTCATTTATAATGTAGTGTCCGTGCAAATATAAGAAAATGGTGACGTGAAATTTCTCTATCGCTCATCGCGATGAAATATAATACGATACCATCCATGTCATCTGGATGATATGGATAGTATCGTGTTAGTTTCATCCCGTTTAGTAAAAAGTAAAAGAAAATAGGTTAACAACCCGCCAGCAAATCATTGCAACTACGACAAATATTATTCCCCCTTAGTATAAGTTCATCTATGTGGGAGTTCTATATTAAACAGTGGATTTTTATAGGTTGTATAGTAACCGTAACAGCTACTAGCGTTAATTAGCATAAATAGGTATTAGAACTATAATAAACAGGCATTTGTCCATTAATATAACTCTTACGTTTTGGAAAAAATAAATAGTAAGAAATTAATGAAAAGTAATTTATTAAAACTTTTTGAAAGTGATTATTACAAAATTTCCAAAGTGATTATAAAAATGATTAAATCGCGTAAACAATTTGTAGACGTGAGATACGGATGTAAATTAAGGTCAATAAATATGTATGAACACACGCCAGCTTCAGTAATTAATGAAGTTTGGGGTAGTGTTTGTATAGTATGAACGCAGTATGTATACATTTTATAACACAAATTATTAACTTTAGGATGTTTTTTTTTTCTAAAATATAACAACACCGATTCATTCGTGCTACAACCATAATGTAGCTGCAGCGTGACTCTACCAGGCTAACGTAATACTACTATTTTAATACTTTATTATTTATGAATTAAATATCTTTAATAAGCAAGGTATAGTATTTAACAAATAACTCTACATCGTTCACGTATTGTTTAAGTCTTTGCCTAGGACGGCCAACAGTACATTTAGCAAACATTGAATTAGCTTATTGCATTCACTCTGCGTACGTGTTACTCGATTATTCCGATTTGGATTTGGGCGCATGTATTGAAAATTGAATCGATTCTGCCTTGATGATTCAGCAACATATATTTGTTGGTGTTGTTGATATTGATGGAATGCTAACTAAAATTATTTTACACTTACCCTGAATAAATATTGTTCTTTTGTTAACTGTAAAGAATAATGGCTAACTCATTATTCACTCACAACATACATTTATCGATAATTCACTTTTGGGACAATTACTTAAAAAGTTATATATAGAAACAAAAACAACATTTTTGTTTCTATATATATATATATACAATATATATATATATAAATACACTTTATATATATATATATATATATATATATATATATATATCGTTTATATATTTACAATAATATAATGGTCTCCGGACCGAATTTTGGTCTCAGAAGTCAGTTCAATGTAGACTAGCCGTAGTGTCCAAGGTTTTGTTACGCAAGCACAGGTGCAGTATCTATTCCGTTGCTCTCATAGTCCGAGGGGACGGTAAACCGACACCACTGGAGCGAGATTAGGCGCAGGTTGTTTTACAAGCAGTTTATTAAATTTATAATATAATATAAATCAGGATTTTGGTTTCTTCGGTAAGTCGGCGATAGATACATCGGCAGGAATCCTGTACGGTTGACCGTACGGTGGAGTTGCTCTTTTATGGTGAAAGAGTGTCGTTAGATTGGTCTCCGTTATTTTGTGCAAAAGTGAGCGTATCGTAGCAATTAAAATGAATATAGGGAACAGCTCTTTGCTTATATTTAGTGTTTATATGCCAACGGATGTTCTGAAAATTTGTTGGAATTTAGTGACTGTTTGAGTGAAATTGCGGCGATTGTTGAAAATCAAAATGTAGAATCTGTTTTTATCTTAGGGAACTTTAAGCACACGCGGGAGAACGTTTCGGTTGGGAATTACTTAGCTTTTATTTCGATCAAAATTGGTTGAGTGCTGATATGTCAAAATTAGGTGAAAACTCAGATACCTATACTTTTATAAGTGAGGCGCACGGTAGCAGGCGTTGGCTTGATCATTGTGTTGTCACCAACGCCGCCTGGAGGGTGGGGGTCGGTGTGGATATACACTACGACATTTATTGGTCGGATCACTTCCCACTGGAGATACAGTGTGACCTGTCGATGGTCAGACCTAAATTTGAATCGCAAAATAGAGTAAGCATAAACAAGGTAGTTTGGGGACATAGATATGAAGGTCAAATTGCAACATACCATGATCTTTGTTTAAAAAATTTGAGAGATATTAATACTTTAAATTAATATACTCCTATTCCTTGCTGCGATAGAATGTGAATGTGAAACCTTGATCATAGAAAATCTATAAATATAATGTATAAAAAAAGTGTTGCATCATTGTCAGAGGCCGCTATATTTAGTTATAATTAGGGAAAGTGTCGGAAGGGCGTTCGTATTGTTGGCTGGAATAAAAATTTATAAATTGGGTGTGGCACGGCAAACCTATTGGTGGTAAATTGTATAAAGAAATGTATGAATCAAAAAAGTTAATTAAACAGAAATTAAATTTTTGTCAAAATAATGAATATCGAATTAAAATGGACATGTTAGTTGAAAAGCATAAAAACAAAGACTTACATTTTTTTTTGGAAAAAACAAAAAAGATGAATCCTAAGCCGAGTATCCCTGTGACTATTGAGGGTGCGAATGAGCCAGGAGAGATAGCAAATTTATTTCAAGAGGATTTTAAGGTAATATTACCGAACGTTTCGTCGCGGATTGTGTCAGATGTTGAGGACGGCCAGACGGGCGCGGGCGTGCCAATTACCTTTACACCGAATGATGTTTTCGACGTAATTAAAAACATGACGAGGGGTAAATCACCAGGGCACGACGGCCTCAGCATTGAGCATCTTCTGCATGCAGCGCCTCATCTCTCCGGGATTCTAGCTACTTTCTACACCCTTTGCATGAGACATTCCTATCTTCCTGAGCAGTTGATGAGAACTATTGTTGTGCCTATAGTAAAAAATAAAACTGGAGATATATCTGACAAAGAGAACTATAGGCCCATCTCATTAGCTACTATCGTGGCTAAGGTGCTTGACAGTCTGCTTGAGCGGCATCTCAGTGGATATCTAAAATTACATGATGCTCAGTTCGCATTTAAAAAAAGTCTCTCCACTGAGAGTTCAATATTAACACTCAAGCTTACTGTTAGGTACTATACCAATAGGAAAACACCAATTTACGCTGCCTTCCTGAATCTGTCAAAGGAATTTGACCTAGTTAATTATGATATTCTGTGGAAGAAGAAGTGGCCTTAACAAGCGAGTTGATTGAAATATTTAAATACTGGTATGGCCATCAAATAAATAAGGTCAGATGGACAGAGGCACGGTCCAACGAGTACAGGTTAGAGTGCGGGGTGAGACAGGGTGGCCTAACTTCACCAGCGCTCTTCAACCTGTACATTAACCAGTTGATCGTTGAGCTCAGCAACGCTGGTGTCGGCTGCTCAATTGATGGGCATTTCGTTAACAGCATAAGCTATGCAGACGACATGGTGTTGCTGAGCCCATCGATTAACGCACTGAGGATATTACTTAATATTTGTGATACTTATGCTGAGACTCACGGTCTCATTTATAATGCAAAAAAGTGAAGTGTTGTTATTTCGAGCTGGATCAAAAATTGAAATGATTCCACCTGTTAAAGTAAGGCACGTACAGTTAAATAGGGTGTATATACATATAAAGAGAAAGAAGCGCATTGGCGGTTCGCTGTAACATGCTGTCCCGTAGCTTTGCACGCTGTACAGAAGAAGTTAAGGTAACACTTTTCAAAGCCTTTTGCCAGTCATTTTACACGTGCAGTCTATGGGTTAGGTATACGCAGAGAGCCGACAATGCCCTTCGGGTACAATATAATAATGCCTTCAGGATGCTGATGGGATTTCCGCGGTATTGTAGCGCCTCAGGGATGTTTACAGCGTACAGTACGGATGGTTTTCATGCCATAATTTGAAAGAGAATAGCATCCCTCATGCGCAGGGTTCGTGGGAGCTCTAATAGCATTCCGAGGGCAATATCTGATAGATTTGACTGTCCCATATTAGGGCACTGGATGCGTATGCACTTGCATGTGTCTGGTGTCATGGGGTGCCAAAAAAAATTGTTATGAAAATTGTGCGTGTAATAATTTAAGGCCAACATAGGTTAAGCTAATTTACTAACATACTTATGGACTATATGTGGGTCTGAAATAAATTTAATTATTATTATTATTAGTATAAAAACTTTCAAATAATCCTGATAATGCTCGAAGTATAAGCGTTTTCAATAAAATTGGAAGACCTTTTGTTCTCAATAGTCTGTACAGACATTAAAGTAGATCCGTATGTAATATTGAAGCTGCCTCACATTGAACTGAGATAAAACATGAAAAGATTTTTTTAATCTGTCGGTCTGTCTGTCGGGCTAATATTTGTAACGGCTGAAGCGACTGTAGGGAAACTTCACGAACAGATAAAGAACAATAGTAGAAGTGAACCAGGCTATACTTTATCCGAAGAACTTGGATATTTGTCTTGAGAATCCGAAAATCGATAAAATAAAAGTAAATGGTCTTTGCCACGCCTACGCTAGTAATATATAAGTCAATGGCCACGCCACGTTAATAGATCCTACACAGGCGCAGCCGGGCGGTCCGCTAGTAAGTAATATAAATATATAGTGTGATGGAAAGCTTTCGTTGTAGAGTGATACTGTATGTTTTTAAGATAAAGCGTGACATACGAACGCACTCCAACTGAGAGCTAGTGGAGGCTGTGGCTCATAGACATCTACATCTAACTTCCATTAAGAAATAAAAAAAATTTCAGTTCTCTACATTCAACACATGAAACACGACAGCATTAAGCTGTGATTTTACGTAGGTAATCTGTGAAAGCCCCGGGGTATATATATTTTCATTATAAATTATGTGTAAATATATATTATGTTCAATTATATTTATACATATCTTTTATTTATAATATTACAACCAATTGCATTAGTTGATGCACAAAAATAAATTCATCAATGCAAAAAGATGTCTGCTTCAGGAAAGTTCGGGCGGAAAAAGTCACTTTTTCTTTGTAAATGTCATCTGGACAAATTTTCTCGTTTAAACTTGGCCTCCGTTTTAAAATCATTCACGTGAAAACTTTAAATTAGCGATTACCGAATATTTAAGGTAATTTTGCGAATTCTTTTTATACATATACGGCCTTAATTATAGTAGTTGATGAACGTTAACGTAAGTATTGATCAACTCTATATTTGTCTCTAACTATTGTCATTTAGTGAAAAGAGAGAGAGAGAGAGTAACTTTAAGCATTTCTTAAGGTCTAAAAATATATATGAAAGTTATAATTAGTTTGAAAAAAAAATCTTTATTGTTTTGTGTGAGAAAAAATGAGAGAACCTAACAACCCGTAGGTAGCTAAAGCTTTCTGAGAAGGGTATGGTATGGGTATGGAGCAATTAAATAAAACTAAATTTTACGGATTTTATCGCGTATAATAGCTTATATTATAAATTTCCCATTTTCAAGTACTTTACAGCGCCCATGGTCCCAGGTGGGGTGGGGGGACTGAGGTGTTCGACATCCTAATGTCCGAGCTAATCACGGCTGCCTTCAGTTTACAGTGAAATTCAAAATAAGTTACTATATGCGATTAATAGCCCTAATAGTTAGAGTATTAGGGCTATCGCGCCGCAATAATATTCCCTTAACATATTTTATTCTCCTGATATGCAGGTCTTATCACAATGTTTTTCTTCACTATCGAGCACAAATTCATCGGTGCCGGTAGGGATCGATCCTGTTTTGCTCTTTCCGATGTGTTTTGATATTTGCTACAAGCGCTTACAGCACTTGGCTCCTAAGCTAAATTAAATTTACATTTTCTCAAATTTAAATTAAAATTTTCAATAATATAATATTTTTAAAAATATTTTGTAACAAGAAAACCAGAATTTCGGTTAAGACAATAGTTTATAAACAACATACTTACGGAGTTATAACATTAGACTTCAAAACTTATGTATGCAGTGTCTTTTCCAGTTTCCCTACTTACGTAATTTATGGCGACGATATAAGAAGTAGTATGGTAATGAATCAAATGTAAAAATAGCAACAAAGTACATACATCGTACGGCTCAGTCTTCTCTCATTCCTGAAATGATTTAGGGACGGGAAGAGACTGCCCGCTCTCCCGTGTTGTTCTAATTTCTCAAGAATTGCAGGTTACCTGCACTTGAGTGCATATCTTCCGAGCTACCGAAATATACTGAAAAGAACAAAAAATGAATTAATACCAGGAAAGGAAATCATTTGTGTTTCACCAAACAAGCTAAACAAGTTCTTTACCTGTTAAGTACAATAGCAAAACATCAATTATTGTCACGTAAAATATTTGTTGCAAAGTTAGCAAACATTGCATTATTAATATGCATATAGAGTCTGCCATTCACGCGTCGCTCTTGATAGTTCTGTTATGGATATAGCGTGCAAATTTCTAATTATAGTTACATTTCTTTTTTACATTGCAGAAGTTGTATTTCAATGTTGTTTTATTAAATTTGAAATGATCAAGCCCTTCTATAGCCGTACGCTCTGGGTAGAGTATATTCTTATCGCTCAAATACGAGCGGATGGTATGCTTATTTACATGATATATATATATATATATATATATATATATATATATATATATATATATATATATATATATATATATATATATATATACGTGAAAATGGTGAAGTCAAACTTTGTACTCCTTTTAAGCATACTGCGCGCACAGAAGAGAGTGGGATTCAGCATAGTTGAAGATTGTATGGAGAAGGAGTGCACAAAGCTAATATTTGTATATAATACTCATATGTTTTACAAATACATTAAATTAAATTCTTTCCTTGCGCTCATACTGCCAAAGACTTACATTGAGTTCAAGCACATATATTATTAATCCAAGGCCAATGTCAAAAACTTAGTAGTCTGTGATCAGACAATCGCACAGAGTAGAAAATGCCGCAATTTTTTTTTAATGTAATCAATTAATAATTACTACTCAATTTTGTGAGAATTCAAATATTTGTCGGCGCGTCTATGAAATGCCGGTTAGATCGAGAGTGAGCTGGAGGTTGCGTCACTCTGGCGGAGCGTCGTACCGATAGAGGTGGGGTGGAATTGAGGGTATATTGAGAAAGCCCTACTCGTTTGGGCTGTATAAAGTTATTACTGTAGACGCCGTGCGAGGGAGTGCAAGGGTTCCGCTGAAGTTATTCTACGACTGAAATCATTCTACCAGTGCAAAGTTAGTATTGTGGTCCTGTCCGTTGAGGTTCTTCTGGTGCAGGCAAAGAGGACGGTGCTGCAGGGGGCTGCCTTGTGTTGCGCTGGGATGTGTGGTGTTGTCACGTTGCATCGGTGTGTGGTTGTGGCTGAGACGTATTGCGATGTGTTCGAACTGTGATTGCTCTGTAATAATGTGTGATGCGTTGCGCTGTCTCATTACTGATAATGGTTATTTGCGTGAGCGTGAGAGCAGCTTGAGCACACGCTCTCACAGTTTTACCGTTTTAACAGTTGACGCTTTGCTGATGTATTTCCGAGATCATGGTTGGGGTCTCCTGTTGTATTTTCTACAGAATTGGCATTATTGGCATTATAATTGTGTTTAAATTACATTTTAATTTTTCAAGAATCTGTGGAGTGTATTTCAAGACAAAAAGCGCTTATTTAATAGTTTTATAATAGATATCAGTATTTTAATGTGCAGTTGAAAGTGAAATACAGATTGTTAAAAATACAATCATATTTACCAATAAGTATTTTTATACATATTATAACGACTTTGTAACAAATGTGTTGTGGTCCTGTTCTAAACAAAATTTTATTAAGGAAATTTTAAACTTTCATGTTTTCACGTTTCATGCAGGGAAAACCTCAAACTATTCCAACACTTTAACTTTCTGTTTAAACATTTTCAATAAAATTTCAACAAAAAAAACCTTACTTTCATAAGTCATTAATATATAGGGTTCGAACCCACGACCCTACTATTGTAATGCATATTAATCATAGAGACCTTCTATAGTATTGCTTTTGGATCATAGACCTTACTTTCATAAGTCATTAATATATAGGGTTCGAACCCACGACCCTACTATTGTAATGCAAATTCATCATGGAGACCTTCTTTAGTATTGCTTTTGTATCATTGAGTTTAATATCATAAGTCCCTAATATAGGACTAGTCATTGTGCTACAGTACTTCAGGCAGTCGGGCTCCCGACCACCCCATATATATGTACAACTGCAGGTATGTACCTCCGACAGCTTCCTCCATAGAAGACATCTATACGTGAACACCTTCCATAACTTAGGAAAATTTTCTTTAATACATGAACTCCTTCAACAACTTAGGAAATTTCATCTATACGTGAACTCCTTCCACAACTTAGAAAAAATTTTCTTTTATACACGAACACCTCCCATGACTTAAACAATTTTTAACAAATTTTCTAATTATCTTATAAACGTTATTTAACTTAATTTTATAATATTTTTTGACTTGTATTTCTATTATTTATCTTATTTTAAATATTTTTTCAAGTTTTTAAATAAATTTATTTATTACGAAAAACAATAATTTTGCCTTTAATTTACTATGTTATTGGGATAATGTCTGAAATATATTAACTTTATGTTTATTAATTTAACTTAATTGCTTAATATATATCTTTTAAGACTATTTTTGACGCCCCTTTATATTGAATTTAATTATTAATAATAATATTGGGCCGTCACAATCCACCCCCAAATTTTATGTTAATGACCCACACAGTGGAGTCGTTGATATAAAATTTTACTATATTGAGAGCATATGCACTACACTCAAAATTTTGAACTTATGTGTATCTGTTCTTTCCTCTTTCAATCTGTTACAATTCAGTATATATTTTCATCCCACCTACCCCAGGGAATGGCCGCCGCCACACACCCCTTCAACCACATCTATCCCAATGCGATAAACCATAAATTGTTATCTTGATAAATTTATTGTATATTACGTCGTTAAATAGTGGTTCTCTTTTGTTTTTGACTAACATTTTAAATCTTTAAAATATAATTCAGCAATGTTGTCTTTATATGCACAGTATTTTGTATATGAGTTGAAATCAGATGGCTACACACCCACAGGATAAATGTGATTGGGTCATTCACCCTGACCCAACTCCCCAAATTTATTCAACAAAAACATATTTTACAAAATTATCTTACAATCAATATTTACAGATAGTCATTAATAAAATTATTACAACATTTTTCTTATTTTTAATTAATTTGTGTCTTGCTCATAACTTTAATAATTTTAATCTATTTTTTCAACAGGCCACCCACGGGACCAAATTATATTACAGTATTTATTCTAGAATGTATATAAGCCAAACCTATTATCTAAAATATTTTAATAAATGAATAGCATCAAAATGTCCTATAATTTCATTTGTTTCTGGGTTTTCTAAAGTATATTAAAGTACATTTTCAAATGGTACGGCTGGTATTATATAAGGCCCTTCATACGCCAAATTAAATTTACTCATAACTTTGTTATCTGCATCCGATTTACTAGATCTAGAACCTTTTACTAAATCGCCAATGTGATATTTCATTAATTTATTACGCTTATCAAATTTTGTGTTTCTAATGCGACTTGCCTCTTTTAAATTCTTTCGCACTTGTTATCTAATTTGTCCGACATTATGTTTATTTTTACTATTTACTCGTAGTTTAAGTGGCTGCTTGAACTTATTAATGTTATTGAGTCAGGCGTACTGACCCAGGTTTATAATTCTCTCTATTTGATTTAAATTATTACAAATATCACACATGAAAATTATTTGATTTAATTATAATAAAATACTTAAATTAATAATTTTCCTAAAATTTAAGTTAAATCTTGCTCATAACTTTCGATTATATAGAGATTAGATGGAACGTCCTTTAATGAATTGGTGAGATCTTATAAAATGTTACTGGATGAGTATTTTCATTTCCAATTTCAGCTTTTCTATTGTCACATTATGTATGTTATATAAAATACTTCGTCTAGGATCAGTGACATGTGAAGTGCTCGCCCCGTACACCTCTTCTTGGTTTACTTTAATTTGGTGAACTTTCGTTTGGTTAATAAACTTTTCTTCGAGAAATTATTTTAACCTCAAAGGTTTTCACTGCATTTTTAATTAATTTTTTGAAGCATCTTAAATTCATTTTTAGGATTAGCCTTCACTAAGTTAGAACTTTTCTTTGTTTTAACCATTTTATATTTATATACTTTTATCAATTTTTAGCACTGTTATGTCCTTCATTTACACAAATGTTACTGCGTCTTCTCATTTATTTCACTTTATATTTTATTTCGCATTAACTATGCACACACCTTATATAACAAAAAATCAATATTAATATTTAAGCCCCACCCCCAGACTCACAACCACCCCCAGCAAACACCATCCTCCAAGACACCTTTCCATTTCACGGACAACAAATTGTAGGCATAACGCCTACTTCATAATTCTTATACAGACGACCTTCTTTCTTAAAATATATCCTGGTCACGGCACCAAATTGTAACGCTTCCCCACCTCTCATAATAATAAATATATTAGATTAAATATAATCAATTCTCCTTCATAATAAAATTTATATATATGTGACCAGGATAAATATGTTTTGATCTTTATAAATGATCTTTCTAAAGGTTTAATAATAGGCCGTTTGTAATATTTTGGCGTGATCGACTTAGCTAGGACCCTTATTTACGTTGTGTTTGTTTAGTAACTTAGTTCTTTTAGGTGTCTTTTGGAAGAATGAATATTCGCTAGAGCAATTGAAAGCTGTTGATAGTGCCTTATAAGCTAAGTGAACCCCGTTCACGAAGACAGGGCTCGAGAAAGGTTAAGACATAAAACGTCCTTATTCCACTTGTATCAGGTTTACATTATTAATTTATTATTAATTATCCCTTCCCGCTCGGAAAAGGCTCAAGATATATTTATACAAAATACCAAATACAATGGCTTCGCTCTCCTACATTTATTTAAAAAAAATGTAGGGGAGGTACACGGCCCCACACACGCCGTGCACGGTGAGTGCCAACCATTTTGATGCACTCCCCCCCGGAGGGAATGCTAATTCGGGAACTGGACCGTAGTCCACAGCAAAATAACTGGCGAACCAGTAAAAGAGGCTTGGCCCCTTGTTAGTGCGTAAGCATAAACATCGACCGAAGTCGCGCATGTCAATGCGTGTAAACGCCATACAGAATACGAACGAATCCAGCCACAGTGAATGTACGTCACACGGTTTAGGCAAATAGGCACACTGGCCATAAACCCTCCGTGAGCGCCACCACCTGCCAGACCGCCGCTCCTGCAGACGTGATGTAAGTGTATGGCAT
This sequence comes from Parnassius apollo, assembly GCA_907164705.1. NCBI lineage: Eukaryota > Metazoa > Arthropoda > Insecta > Lepidoptera > Papilionidae > Parnassius > Parnassius apollo. The sequence goes on from CAJQZP010001510.1 coordinate 70,148, forward strand.
CACCACCAGTTGCATGATCAGCACGGCTACTAGCCGCAGAGCGTGTCATGAGTCTACCGCTCACCTCAAGGGAATGGGGTCCCACGTTGTGTGGCTTTCAGCCGCAGCCTTGAGAGTCTCCTCAGATCCTCCCGCCAGCTACCACCCGCATGAGGTCGACACATATGCTCCACCAACCAATACAACGGCAGATAAAGCCAAAAGGCAGTTATAAGATAAGAGTAATAATTCGCCATCAGAAAGGGTTTGTGTCACTGACGTTGAGTAAATGCATTTTCGATCATGTTTGTCTCACCCACCAACAAGTTGCCTTCAATCATTCAAAGGTGGGAAAGTTACAGAGATATAATATTATGTTGTTATATAAAACATCGTGGAGGGCAGACAGTCTGCAGCCCCGCAATGAAGGGACCCGACTTGGGCAAAGCTACTTAGGTGTGAGTCAAACCAAGACGCAGAGAGCTCCATTGAGAATAGCGTCCCACCAAACAACCATCGCAGAGACGCAATGCTGCAGAACGCAGCAAGCATCAATACGACTATCGTCGGGCTTACACCATCCCAAGGCCCCCCATACATCCCAGCAGACATCACCACCCGCATACCTCCATCGACCAGAACCACAAGAGAGCGTCGAATCAGGCGCAGCACACCCGCAGATCCATCACAAGACGCAATACCGCAAGTAGCAGTAAGCATCAATGCAACTATCATACGGGTGGCGACCCCTCCCAACACACCCACATGACTCCTATCGATTTTGGCAACAAAGTTTTTATTATTGTTATATAAAAAATATCACCAACGTATCATAGTAGCACGCTACTAAGACGCCAATGAACAAAACTCCACGTATCATAGCGCTAATACACTAAGACATGAAGTTGAGTATGCCTGTTACACTTAAAAGTGCTACCAAACACACTCATCATCCCAATCCGAAAGACAGACGACGCATCGCTATGCGCTACGACGTCGCCCACAAACGGTATGGGTGTGCGATGTCCACGGGAAAGCCGTATTGCTACAACAAACCCGCTTACCATCGGCACTTAGATGTTAATTGTATACCTCCATCGACCAGAACCACAGAAATGCGTCGAATCAGGCGCAGCACACCCGCAGATCCATCACAAGACGCAATACCGCAAGTAGCAGTAAGCATCAATGCAACTATCATACGGATGGCGCCCCCTCACAACACACCCACATGATCCCTATCGACTTTGGTAACAAAGTTTGTATTGTTATTATATAAAAAATATCACCAACGTATCATAGTAGCACGCTACTAAGACGCCAATGAACAAAACTCCACGTATCATAGCGCTAATACACTAAGACATGAAGTTGAGTATGCCTGTTACACTTAAAAGTGCTACCAAACACACTCATCATTCCAATCCGAAATATAGACGACGCATCGCTATGCACTACGACGCCGCCCATAAACGGTACGGGTGTGCGATGTCCACGGGAACGCCGTATTGCTACAACAAACCCGCTTACCACCGGCACTAAGATGTTAATTGTATACCTCCATCGACCAGAACTACAAGAATGCGTCGAATCAGGCGCAGCACACCCGCAGATCCATCACAAGACGCAATACCGCAAGTAGCAGTAAGCATCAATGCAACTATCATACGGGTGGCGCCCCCTCACAACACATCCACATGATCCCTATCGACTTTGGTAACAAAGTTTGTATTGTTATTATATAAAAAATATCACCAACGTATCATAGTAACACGCTACTAAGACGCCAATGAACAAAACTCCACGTATCATAGCGCTAATACACTAAGACATGAAGTTGAGTATGCCTGTTACACTTAAAAGTGCTACCAAACACACTCATCATCCCAATCCGAAAGATAGACGACACATCGCTATGCGCAACGACGTCGCCCACAAACGGTATGGGTGTGCGATGTCCACGGGAAAGCCGTATTGCTACAACAAACCCGCTTACCACCGGCACTAAGATGTTAATTGTATACCTCCATCGACCAGAACCACAAGAATGCGTCGAATCAGGCGCAGCACACCCACAGATCCATCACAAGACGCAATACCGCAAGTAGCAGTAAGCATCAATGCAACTATCATACGGGTGGCGCCCCCTCACAACACACCCACATGACTCCTATCGATTTTGGCAACAAAAGTTTTATTGTTGTTATATAAAAAATATCACCAACGTATCATAGTAGCACGCTACTAAGACGCCAATGAACAAAACTCCACGTATCATAGCGCTAATGCACTAAGACATGAAGTTGAGTATGCCTGTTACACTTAAAAGTGCTACCAAACACACTCATCATCCCAATCCGAAAGATAGACGACACATCGCTATGCGCAACGACGTCGCCCACAAACAGTATGGGTGTGCGATGTCCACGGGAAAGCCGTATTGCTACAACAAACCCGCTTACCACCGGCACTAAGATGTTAATTGTATACCTCCATCGACCAGAACCACAAGAATGCAACGAATCAGGCGCAGCACACCCGCAGATCCATCACAAGACGCAATACCGCAAGTAGCAGTAAGCATCAATGCAACTATCATACGGGTGGCGCCCCCTCACAACACACCCACATGACTCCTATCGATTTTGGCAACAAAAGTTGTATTGTTGTTATATAAAAAATATCACCAACGTATCATAGTAGCACGCTACTAAGACGCCAATGAACAAAACTCCACGTATCATAGCGCTAATGCACTAAGACATGAAGTTGAGTATGCCTGTTACACTTAAAAGTGCTACCAAAGACACTCATCATCCCAATCCGAAAGATAGACGACACATCGCTATGCGCAACGACGTCGCCCACAAACGGTATGGGTGTGCGATGTCCACGGGAAAGCCGTATTGCTACAACAAACCCGCTTACCACCGGCACTAAGATGATATGTCTAGGACACATCGGTTAGCGAGTCCAAGTTTACCTCGGACCAATTGCTCGTGAAGCAGCACACACGCCACCATAATATTCTTTTTCAAGTCCCTAATAAGGACTAGTCATTTTGCTACAGTACTAGGAGCAGTCAGTCACCCGACCACCCCATACAATGCTTATGCATCAAGGAGACCTCCTATAATATTGCTTTTGTATCATAGACCTTACTTTCATAAGTCATGTATATATAGGATTCGAACCCACGACCCTACTATTGTAATGCATATTAATCATAGAGACCTTCTATAGTATTGCTTTTGGATCATAGACCTTACTTTCATAAGTCATTAATATATAGGGTTCGAACCCACGACCCTACTATTGTAATGCAAATTCATCATGGAGACCTTCTTTAGTATTGCTTTTGTATCATTGAGTTTAATATCATAAGTCCCTAATATAGGACTAGTCATTGTGCTACAGTACTTCAGGCAGTCGGGCTCCCGACCACCCCATATATATGTACAACTGCAGGTATGTACCTCCGACAGCTTCCTCCATACAAGACATCTATACGTGAACACCTTCCATAACTTAGGAAAATTTTCTTTAATACATGAACTCCTTCAACAACTTAGGAAATTTCATCTATACGTGAACTCCTTCCACAACTTAGAAAAATTTTCTTTTATACACGAACACCTCCCATGACTTAAACAATTTTTAACAAATTTTCTAATTATCTTATAAACGTTATTTAACTTAATTTTATAATATTTTTTGACTTGTATTTCTATTATTTATCTTATTTTAAATATTTTTCAAGTTTTTAAATAAATTTATTTATTACGAAAAACAATAATTTTGCCTTTAATTTACTATGTTATTGGGATAATGTCTGAAATATATTAACTTTATGTTTATTAATTTAACTTAATTGCTTAATATATATCTTTTAAGACTATTTTTGACGCCCCTTTATATTGAATTTAATTATTAATAATAATATTGGGCCGTCACAATATGCAGAAGAAACAGCGTTGGCGATAGCACGCAGCCCTGTGGAACACCAGCATTAATAGGTTTGCAATCGGAGCTTGCACCGTCTACAACGACCTTGATGCTCCGATCTGCAAGAAAAACTGGTGATCCAATCGCACAATTTCTCGGGAAGCCCACAGGAAGGGAGCTTCGAAAGAAGCGCTTTGTGCCAAACCCAATCGAAGGCCTTCGCAATGTCCAAACTAACGGCCAATGCCTCCCCCTTGGACTCTACTGCCTCCGCCCATCTGTGAGTTAGGTAGACCAGAAGATCACCAGCTGACCTACCACGGCGAAAACCGTATTGGCGGTCACTAATCAGCTGGTGATCCTCAAGGTACCTCATGAGCTGGCAGTTTACAATGGACTCCATTGTTTTGGAGAACAAGGCGACGTATTACCAAAAGAACACAATGTAAATCCTATACCTTTAAACGAGCAATTCTTGTGTATATATATAATCGGATTCTCGGAAACGGCTCCAACGATTTTCATAAAATTTTGTGTCCAGGGAGTTTCGGGGGCAATGAATCGATCTACCTAGGATTTATTTTTAGAAAATATCTTTTTGTCCGTGTTTTCAGGCAATGAAAAACTGCTACAATATAAGAAGGTAAATTTTGACAATATGTTAATGATCGTAATAGCACAAGTGGATAGCGAGCAGTCGCGATATCGTAATGCCTTGGTTCGCGTCCTGTCTTCGGTCTGAATTATTTTTCCTTTTTTTTCAAGTTCCCTTCTTTTGTGAGAAAATCTATTATTTCGGGTCCTTTTTTATTTATTTTATAAAATATGAAAATTTTAATTAAATTAATTGCATAATTTTTTTCAATTAAAACCGAGCAAAGCAAGGTCATCCAGGTACTGATAATTAAATACATAATATATACATACTACTAATAAATAAACTAAACATACATGATCTACCCTTACGTATATACAAATATATAAATACATACATATACATACAAATATACATATATTTTCCAACCACCACAGATTTTTCAATCCACCACAGATCATTGCTGAACCACTGCTCCAGGGAGCCGTCAAGGTACTTGACGTATACTTAGATTTTAGTAACCAACTATTACAAATTATATCTAACATCGACAATAATAAAATTCAGTTTCCTGTTATGGACCCTTTATATAAAACCGAGCGCAAAATTTTAACAACGGTTTGAAATTCCAAAGGATCAATGAAAAAAGCCCAAAGAAGAAAAAGAGATTAAATTAAATTTCACTCCGAAGGCGTTCCGAAAATTCACTCTCGCTCTAATGACTTACCAACAAGTTGTTTCTTTTTAGGATTAAGTCAAAAATTATGAACTTTCACAAAGTATACAACAATTTTGTTTGGAATTTATGTTAATTAATTACGTAAAATATTTGATTTTTATAATTATTGATTAGAGTATTTTTAACTATTTATTTTAAAGCGAAACACATGTACAAGAAGTTTTAGTTTTTGCTGGAGGTTTATCTTACAATCTCCAAACGTACAACAATTATCAATCAATTATTCGTAAGTCATCTTGATGGGAAATCTGCTAGTAGGGTCTTTTTCTTCCTGTTCTAATATAAAAAGGATTTGCCGTAATCGCCACGCTTGGCGTTCTTAGTACCAGATGATTTGCTTTTCAAGAATTGATTTCTTGTTTTTAATTATTGATTCATGTTATGTTTTTGAATTGTAAACTTCTTTAGCCGCGTTGAGCAACTTCTCGTAGGAGAAAACTTATGGGTTTGCATCACCGATAAGCTCGACATGCTCGTGACGCATACGCATGATATATCATTGAGTTTTCACTTCTATCGGCAGTCCTTATTTTTACTATGGTATGGTATGGAGGAAAAGTGTGTTTCAAACGGTATCTGTGATAAATTGTGATAACGTTCGAACAGCGGCGATTAAAATAACTGTAAGTAATAGATCCGTAGTAATTTTTAGCGTCTACATGCCGACAAACTGCCATGAAAACTTGTGTATATTTACAGAATGCCTTAGTTTAATAAAATCTATTATTGAAGTGGAAGAGAATTGTGATGTGGAGGCATTTTATTTACTTGGAGACTTTAATGAGCATCCAAAGGAAATATTTTATAATGAATTAATTAATTTCTGTAATGATTACACGTGGTACTGCGCGGATGTTGATATTTTAGGGCTTCAGTCTAACACTTATACGTTTCGTAGTGATGCACATGGGTGTGAGAGATGGTTAGACCACTGTATAGTCACTCAATCTGCACGGACGGCGATTAATAAAGTGTCGGTGAAACGTGACGTATATTGGTCGGACCACTCTCCGCTCATAATTGAATGTGACCTATACAAATTAAATCAGAAAGTTGAAATTGATGTTCCAATTGGAGAGTCCAGAAAATGTATAATATGGGGAGATAGGCAGTTGGAACAGATAAATAAATATCATGAATTGTGTCATTCTAAACTAAGGAATATCGAATTTCCGCTAGAGTTAGACCAATGCCGTGATTACTCATGTAGTAATAAAAGTCATTATTTAATATTAGACAAATTGTATAGGGAGATTGTTAGTATTCTGTCAGAATCAGCTTCGCAGACCTATGTTAAAAGAAAATGTACAAGAAATAAAGGTTATGCCACTGGGTGGAATAAATACGTTGTAGGCGCGCACAGGGAGGCTAGACTTAAATTTCAGATGTGGTTATTGGCAGGTAGACCAAAAATCGGCAATATTTATAATGAAATGTTAGAAATGCGTAAAAAATTTAAATCAAAGTTAAAATGGTGCCAAGATAGGCAAGAGCACCTACAAATGGATTTATTTGCTTCAAATCATTCGGCTAAAAATTTCAAAAATTTCTGGAAGAATACCAATAAATTGAATGTAAAACCTACGCTTCCTGTGAGTGTCGGCGGCGTCCATGTTCATAAGATGATTGCCAATTTATTCAGCGAGCATTTTAGTATTCAGTCGTCCTCGGATCCAGTTTCTTGTAATGTAAACGATGCTGCGACCATTGTAACGGAACGTAAGGTGTCCTTCTCAGCAAAGCATGTATCGACAGTTATAAAAAACATGAAGAGGGGCAAATCGCCCAGTCACGATGGTCTCAGCATTGAACATTTTAAGTATGCTGGGGTGCACCTACCGCGCGTAATCGCGATGTTCTTTAATTTATGTCTATGTCACTCTTACTTACCTGAGTCTTTAATGCGCACTATTGTGATACCGAACCTTAAAAATAAGACTGGTGACACTTCTGACAAAAATAATTATCGACCAATCTCACTTGCTACAACAACAGCTAAATTGCTTGACAGTCTGTTGAATAGCAATCTCGAAAAACATGTGAAGCTGAATGATGCCCAGTTCGGATTTAGAGCCGGATTATCTACCGAGAGTGCTATTCTGAGCTTGAAGTATACAGTAAACTATTATACGAAGAGAAAGACTCCAGTATTCGCTTGCTTCCTCGACATATCAAAAGCCTTTGATCACGTAATTTATGACCGCTTATGGGAGAAGTTGGGGTGTGCGGGTGTGCCGATGGAGTGCATCTCCCTCCTCAAATTCTGGTATTCAAACCAGAAAAATCAAGTGGGACTCGAGTCGGTCGTCAAGTCGGACTCCGTGACGAACCGCTCCGGTTCGTCACGGAGTCCCAGTTGTCTCAGATGACCCGAGAGGCTAACTGGGATTAGTCCATTCGCAGAGACGACTACAGGAATAATTTCGGTCGGCAGACCGCTCCACATGTCGGTCACCTCGTGAGCCAGGTCCAGATATTTTGACTGCTTATCTGTTTCGGCTTTCACGAGGTTCTCGTTATACGGGATGGTAATATTGACCAAAAGTATCCTTGACTGTGCCCGGTCCATCAGCACAATATCAGGCTTATTCGCAAGAATAGTCCTGTCTGTGATGATGGCCCGGTCCCAGTAGAGCCTGGCGCGGTCATTTTCGAGCACGGCTTCCGGCAAGTACTTGTAATATGGCAATTTCCGGTCCACGAGACCGTATTTCAGAGCGAGCTCCTGGTGTAGAATTCTGGCTACTAGGTTGTGCCTGTGCAAGTACTCAGAGTTAGAAAGCGCCGAACAACCGGAGATGACATGCCTAAGCGACTCACCGGGATGGCGACAAACTCGACAGACGTCGACGGTGCCATCCTTTAGGATGTATCTCCGATAGTTGTTGGTTGTTATTATTATTATTATTTACTATTGTAATTAAATAAGGACTGCCGGTAGAAGTGAACAGTAGTACATTTTTTCCATAACTAGTGTTTTATGTAACTTATGTTGGATTAATATTGTTTCTATTATTAAGCTTTGCATAATGGATGTTGTAAAGTAAAGTTACAGCCTATATACCTCCCACTGCTGAGCACAGGCCTCCCGCTCATTTCTGAGAGGGCTCGCTGTGAATTTCACAGTACACGAGCAAACTGGGTTCGATCCCCGCCGGCACCAATGAAATTGTTAATTGCAATTTTTAAGTGCTGATTTAACAAGTTCGCCAACACGCATGGGGTCAGCGCGGCGGATAATTCCTTGCCTTAAAACCCTCTCAGAAATGAAAGAGCCGTGGTAGCTCAGATGGTTAGCACTCGCTGTAATGGATGTTGTAGCCCCTATAATTGGAGGATAACGCTAGTTTTAATATCTTATTTTAGTTTTTACTGACATAAAACTATTTACGAGTATTTTTCATAGGATAACATTATAGGTGACATACGAGCACACAATCAACCGGATGGTAAGTGGTTGCAGGTGCCCAAATACATCATCTACATCTATTCTCATTTACGAATCGAAATGCAGATAGCTAGTCACCCGTGAGGACTAAGATGGAATGCTTTATTTCCAATAAAACGGATCGCTGGTTCTCTACACACACCTTACAAAACACAGCAGCGTT
>CAJQZP010001511.1:0-59660 GCA_907164705.1 Parnassius apollo
GAAGTATTGGACTCTACCGACCCTGACTATATTCCCTATATCTAACAGTTCCTAGCAGTCCCTAATACCCTAGGCCTACCATATAAATATATATACATACGAGTAAATTAAATAAGTACAGCAGGTCTGCACCATGAGACCTAAGGTAACAGATGGACAGAGACAGGATGTCATGGTTAGGTGAAGGTTTCTCTCACTGTCGGTCAAGCAAGCTCACAAGACTGATTAAAGGTTCTGACAGCTAAAGGTGTCTTGGCCGCAGTGAGAGGGAGGTCTTACCAGGAGTGTTGGCGGTAGTAACGAAGACATCGTCCAGCGTGGATAGAGCATTTTACTAACCAATCATTACAATTTATATGTTTGCATTTGGGTATCTAACTAGTTGCGTTATAGCTGAGATTTTTCAGCAAAACTATTGGTGTACGTGATTTTTGGTAACGCGGTCACAGTGCCGCTGCGTTGCAATGTTCAGAACTGAACAGAGGATAGATGTGGATGTCTATGGACCACAGCATCCACTCACCATCAGGTAGACTGTGTGCTCGTCTGTCACTCTTGTTCTATAAACAAATTATAACTTTCCATTGTTTTATAGTAGTAAGTATGTGAAAAACGTACGTACATTTATGAACTACTTTTCTGCCAAAGAAGAGTATGTCTGAATCGATACCACACTCCTGCCTATTTCTTCCCTTTGGCGGCAGAAATATTCAATTAATGTCAAATTCAATTTAATCAATATCACATTCAATTCAATTAAAATCTATTTGGGTTAAAAGATATTAATAGCAAGTAGCAGGAGAAGCATTCCATCTTAACCCTCAGAGGTTACAACGCATGCGTAGCCTACTTTGTTTGAAGTTTTTTTATTGAATAGGGGGGAAAAGAGCATACGGCTCACCTGTTGGCAAGTGATCACTGTCGCACATGAATATCGGTAACGCCAGGGAGATCGGGGAATGAGGTTAGGTAACTTAATTAAGTGTTTAAAAATCAATTTATTGCAATTCAATTCAATTTTATTTATTACCATAATGTTGTACGTAATATTATGATCTTATTAGTGATTCTAGAGACCTTACATTCTATAATGACAATAGCGTACAATACCTTTAATTATATACTAAACTATTATTATTATTACAATTTAATGAAATAAACATACGGTATTTAGTATATAAATTATTAAATAATTATGAACAGATATTTAATAACATGTTTACATTCATTTACTTAATAGTGTGATTGAAAACAAATTGTCTCATTATTTAAGAATAGTAACACAAAAAATCTTGTACGAGCATCTGACACCCTATTCTATATCCTCTTCATATATTGTCTTTAGTTATATTACATTTTGTCAGCCATGTGCTTTTTGCAATAACTTACGACATTATGTCCTTAAGATATAACTCTGTCATGATTTAATCTTCAGTCACTCTTCGAGGTTTGATTATGTCATTAATGTTACTGAGTAGAACTTCTGTACTGCCGGGAGACCGTTCTTTTTGTAAATAGAATAATATTGACAAGCGAGCACACAGCTCACCTGACGATAAGTGGATGTAACGGCCCATAAAGATCTACATCTATCCTCCATTTAAAATCAAAATGCAAAGGCGTTTTCACCCCTGAGGACTAAGATAGTATGCCTCGTTTTGAGTAAAAAGGGTCTCCGGTTATCTATACTCACCATATGAAACACAGCGGTATTGAGCTATTTCACACTGGTATTCTGAGAGAGCGTAGTTTTCTCCCTGTCAAACCGACTAATTCGTGCTACAACCATAATATATCTGCAACATGGCTTTACCAAGTACAAAAGCTCAGATCAGCTGGCTATGTCAGTTACTCTAATTTTTCTGCGGATACTACCACAGAGAAATCGCTGATAAGGTTATTTAAAAATATTGATTTAGTCGGTACTGGTATTAGCTGGTAACACTTTCGTTTTGCTTAAGAGTCATTCTGGGTGAGCAACAACCTCTTACGTGTTTCTGCAGAGTTGCAGTGTTAGCAGTGTGTTTCGGTCTGCAGGGTATAGAGAGCCAGTGTAACTACAATCTGCGAGGCATTCCATCCTAGTCCTCAGAGGTGAAGACACATTTGTAGCTGACATTTTCAAGTTGGTTGCATGTCTATAGGCTGTAGAAGCCACACACACATGTGGACTGTTAGTTAGATTGTCATTTCCTCTACTATTAAAAAAAAATCATTATATTTTTAAATTAACCCATAGACGTAAATGTTTAAAACAATTGAGCTCTTCAAGGCATGTTAATTGTTCTTATATTATAAACTTATTGTTATAAACTGAAACAGGTGAGGAGTAGCAGCATCTTCTGGATAAAAACAAAACAGTCTTTGGAGGAGGTGTATGTTGAGCATGGGACTATGTGCAGTTATGGATGGATAAATGGATGAAATAATATGTATATTTTTGTTGATTCTCTCTCTCTCTCTCTCCTCTTTGTCCTTCTACAATATAAGAAGGTTAAATTTGACACTTTGCTAATGATCGTAATAGCTCAACTAGATATCGAGCGGCCGTGAAATCGTAATGCCTTGGTTCGCGTCCCGTCTTGGGTCCGAATTATTTCCCTTTTTTTTCAAGTTCCCTTCTTTTGTGAGAAAATCTATTATTTCGAGCCCCTTTTTTTAGTATTTTTTAAAAATACGAAAATTTTAATTAAACTAATTGCACTCATGTTTTTTTATTTAAATAACCAGTACAGTTTTTTTCTATTATGTCAATAAGATCAAAAATATTATTCATGTAATTTGTATCTAAACGTAACTTAAAACAACCGAGCAAAGCTCGGTCATCCGGGTACTAATAATAAGTAATGAAACTGATTTAACATATTTTATTGTGTTTTATTTTAATCCTATTTTTATTAATTCTAAGTACTCAATCTTTGTAGATTGGACCCGATATTAATAGTTAAAAACTAAATTTGGTATAGTGTACTGATACTATGGGAAAAAAGAACACAAATGTTTGCATAATACTCTTTAAGATTCATTTCGCAAGTGTGGGGAACATATGTAAGGTCCCTCACTTGTCTCTAATTAGCAAGCAAATGGATCGCACCCTAATATTGCGAGAGAAGGATACCCATAACGTACAAAGTACAGCTGCAATATCTTAATTTTGTTTAATACTACCTTAAGAGCCGTGTTAGTTCAGGCACTATGCGCACGCTGTGAATTTCATAGTAAGCGAGCAACCCGGGTTCGAACCCGCAGTATGTACTTGTTAATAGAAATTTTGCAGTTACGATATGCAACGAAGTGAAATGTCTACCAAAGTTTCTTTTTTTATAGAAAAAGGATGACAAACGAGCATATAGTCCACCTGATATTAAATCGATGATATGGCCCATGGACATCCTTCTTGAAGACGGAGATATAATGCACCGTTTCTAGCACAAGGGGTCTCATGTTCATTACAATCACCATACGCAAGACAACAGCATTAAGCTGCTATTTAACGCTGATATTCTGTGGGAGCATGGTTCTTCCCCAGTCGACCTATTCGCGCTACAACCTTAATACACCATAATACCAACACACATCATTACAGCCCTTCACAAGTCCACTGCTGAACATAGGCCTCACATACCAACACACGTACATATCATTTCCTCACGAAAAACACTTGGAAAGTTGTAGCTAATGATGAAACTTATACATTATTAAAGGAGTTCCTCAGTTAATGTAGGCGCATTAAAATAAAGACTGTGCCTTGCGAAATAACTTTGTACTCCTCGCGAACTCAACGGCTTTGTAAATGTCCTTTATGTTTAATTAAGGTTTCTAATTGCGAAGCCGCCGAATTTTGACTTTCAATTTACATGAAGACATGTGTTGCATCGCTAAGTTGTAAAAAAGAAAAATTGTATTAACTCTAATTAATCATTGTTTTTTATATAATTATCCGTCCAGCCAGTACAGCCTATAGAAGTCAACTGATGACGTAAGTCTTCCGTTAAATTACCTCATAGAAATGACTTCACCACGGTCACGCTTGGCTGGCGGCTTGTTTCAGATCACTGACGTACTGGTAAAGATGAAAGTATAGTTTTTTCTACATATTCTAACTGTAATGAAATTAAAACAAAATTAGCGAGCAATATAATAATGTTATGATCATTAATCAAAGTTTAAATCTCTCAAGTTTTTTTAAATAAAATGTACTGAGTTTAGATCACTCCTGGCATTGCTCTCTACCTGTTCGTGATGTTTCATTGAAATCGGTTTAACCATTCGGAAGTTAAGCCCGCTTAGACAGACATACAGACTAACAAATATTTTAAAATGGTTATTCATGTCTTGATGGTATACAAGCAAACAAAGCTCAATAGCAGGCAGTCATTTCAATATAACGGAGAGTCACTCCTATTTTACATATTATATGTATTATATGCATAGGTAAGATTTGATAAAGTTTATTTTCACAGTTGCAAGCAGCTCGGGTACGATTCCCGCCGGTAATAATGGAAAGCTGTTAATTGCTATTTTAAATACTGCTTTACCACGTGCTCGTCGGTAAAGGGAAACATTGAGAAGAAACCTATATGTCTGAGAAATAAAAGAAAACATTTCGAAGATATGTAAACTCCACCATCACGCATTATTGCAGCACGTCGGACTTCCTTAGTCTCTTCGTCACATGGAGAATCGGAAAGCTGTCGGACCGGACGAGGTGCCAATTGAAGCGTGGAAAGCGCTGGAGGCTCGTGGTGTGTGCATTCTTACTGACCTTTATAATAGAATCCTGAGCGACCGAACAATGCCCGATCAGTGGCGGCTTAGTATAATAACGCCGGTCCACAGGGGTAAAGGGTCCGTTCAGGATTGCGGTAATTACCGCGGTATAAAGGTGACGTCACACACCATGAAGCTCTTCGAGCACATTATTGACACCAGGATCCGACAGGAGTGTATAGTATCGGACTCCCAGTACGGTTTCCAACCAGGACGCGGTACCATGGACCCTATATTCGCCCTAAGGATCCTCATGGAGAAGCATAGGGAAAAGAATATGCCTCTGCATTTTTTATTCCTAGACCTGCAGAAGGCCTTTGACTGTGTTCCTAGGGAGATGATCTGGTGGGCATTGCGGTCGAAGTTGGTACCAGAGACCTATGTGGAAATCGTACGTTATATGTACCGAAACTCCAATTCAATAGTCAGGACCGCTGTTGGTGATACCACCCCCTTCCCCATAACCGTAGGCGTGCATCAGGGCTCCGTCTTAAGCCCCTATCTCTTCAGTGTGATATTAGACGAACTGTCAGCCAGCGTACAGAAACTACCGCAGCCTTGGCTGCTCATGTACGCTGATGATATCGCACTGGTAGACGGGGACAAAGGACGGCTCACCAGACGCGTGCACGCGTGGAGGGAGGCGCTTGAGAACGGCGGGCTGAAGCTAAACGTGGCGAAGACGGAGTATATGGCCTGCAACAGCACAGATCTGACGTCTCTACGTATAAATAAAAGATGAAGCATGTTATTCTTTTAATGGATTCCTTATATATTTATATAAGGAGTTCAATACATTTTGACATTATAATATTATTAAACTACATTGACTACATACCTATCATGACATGTGGCAATTAATACTAGATGACAATTAAATAAAATGATGACAATTATTATATGTACACTATACCTTTATTATCTTAAAATTTTTTCTAATTATTAATGTATTATTTAATTATTTCAATTAGAAACTGACATCAGAAGAGAAAACAATTAATGTTATTAATGAATATTGCACTTGTTATTTTGTATACTTACTGGCGTGACATAAAGAACCTACCTTATATTTTACCATGTACATATTGAGATATGTATTTTTTTTTGTAATTAATCTATGTTCACACAATAAACTGATTTGATTTGATTTTTAATGGCAACGAAGCATTCTGTCACAGAACAAATGGGTGACCACGTATCTACATTTTTGTTTTTAATCAATAGATTGAAGATGTAGGTGATTGATAGATTTAAGATATGATGGGTCTCAGTATTCACTTACCTTATCCTTATCCTTTCTCATCAAGTATGATCGGTGCCTCCTTCTACATCATCGTAACATTGCTGAACAGAGAACTCTTCCGTTGTAGGAATGGAAGGATTTGCTTTTGACGTCACGCTCAACAGGCAGATTGACAGATATTCGCAGTACCAGACGGCCTTCAACTATGACTCTGCTTCCCGTTGCCAGAGTATTCTACGTCTAACATAAGCGTAATGGTATACCGCAATCTATCAAAAGCTATTACGGTAGCCATGGTACAAAAGAGTGTCACTAACGCCACCACCACACGGGGTACAGGTTGGGTTACATTTGCACACATCGAACGCAAAGTGGACCGGTTGTGTTGGGGTTGACTTGGCAAGTAGAAAAAAAACAGCAGACGCTAGATGCTCTATTATTTTTATACTACTTCTTATACGTGAATACAAATTCTTTATAAAAATAGGAAACCGAAATAAATAAGACTAATGAACTTATTAAACTTTGCACTACGTATTGTGAAAATTTTTATCGTGTGTCTGAGATAAATTGTGTGTTTACAAAATATCTCGATAACGACTTGACGAAATAATATAACTTTTTTGATCTTTAAAATCATGTAAAGTTGGTTTTCATAACTACTATAAAGTGTAGACATTTTGTAATTTTAATCTATAGAGAAAAAGCACTATTGTTGATACCGCACTATACCGGAATTTCACATGTTAACAAAAACGTATTCTCAAATAGTAATCTGAGTTGGTAGTGGAAAACAGAGTAATTTTTTAAAAACAAGTGTGGCAAGTGGCAACTGTGGCGAAGTTCCTTATGGGGAGGCCTATCTGGCCAGTGGATTTCTGATAGACGGTTTTAGTAATAATTTCATTCATCTTCACGTTATATTCTGTTATCTTACACTGACATTTTGTGAAAACCTTGTTCCCCTATAGACAATGATCTATGTAACAAAATTGTTCAAAACTTCTATCATTTAAATCCATAAGTGAAGATAAGACATCCTTTTAACGATAAATGTACAAGTTGGAACCATGTTTGACTGGCGCAAATTTATTACCGTCCGAGATAAGTGCTTCGATCGGCGCATCCTGTCGAAGTAGTTATATGTTAGTTTGCTAGAAATTTTAATGGATAGTTGTTTCTTACCATCCAGTAAGTATATCCACTATATTTTTGAACAGTTACACCTCCATTTTACGTTGTGGTGATGGTGTAAGTGAATTCATCACCTCATCTCATCCCGTCAGTAAAAATAGTTTCAGGTTCTTTTATGATAAGTGGCCACTGCAGTCCTTAGAGACTTGTAGCCAGCTTCAACCCATGAAGGCTAGATATGTGTTTTTTTGTATATATATAATTGGAGTGCCAAACGAGTACACAGTACACCTATTGGTACATTTATCCTCGATTGAGAATCATATAGCAAATGTGTTGTCACCCATAAGAAATTAGATGGAATGCCTCGTTTCCGGTAAAAAGGGTCTCCGGTTCTCTACACTCACCATACTAAACACAGCAGCATTAAGCTACTATTTTACGCTGGTATTCTGTGAGGGCGTAGTCCTTTCCCGGTCGAGACGACTCACTCGTCCACCACGTATGAATATAAATATGTGTTGTCAGCTTTAAGAATTAAAATGAAATATTTCACAGCCTGTAAGTATTCTGGTTTCCCTTCATATCGAAATACAGCAGAGTAAGAACTGCTGCTTGGCTGAATATACAACATGTAACAAAAACCACGTGGGGTCAGATAGAGAAGGGGTGGTACTAACCCAGTCGGGCTCCCAGACTGACTGATAGATAGATTAACGACACGAAGAGATAAAGTGTTATGTATTCTCAACACATTGAATGCCTACTACGAATGTACTGACATCGGATATATATATATAAATATGTGTATATATATATATGCAGGATTGAAAGAGAGGGCGCCACAGTGCCACTGTTCACATAGAGTCCGTATTTAAAGTGACTAAAAATATTGTTTTCTGTATATTAGAAGCTAAAAGTGTATAAATCCGTAAATTTATAATAAGTGCTACTCAGACGATATGAAAAATCAAGTGAAAACGCAGTGAAATAAAAATATTTTCAAAATAAAATACTTAATGGTCAACAGTGTTGTGTTAAGTGAATCGAAATACTGGTGAGTCAAGTTATTAGATAAACGACTTGTTGCAAGAATTGTTCTTCAAAGAACAATCACTCGAACTAAAAACTTTATTAAGTGCGAAAACTACAAATCTTATTAAACATTTAAAAAATAACCTTAAAAGTGCTAATCATCATCAACCTGAGCCATAAGACATATAAAACGGTAATAGCAACGCCATCTATCACTAAACTTGAACACTACGTAATCAACCTAACTCAAGAGATACATCGTACTCAATATCCGTAAACGATCGAACTAATCACACTTTCTAATTCACCACGTAACCAATAGAGGGCACTGCTCACAAAAGTGATCAAATCAAATTGTCTTACAGCCCACTTAAAGCTTACAAAGACATTTCAAGAACCATGGAAGTAATCAAATTTCTTTTTTGCATGCTGGAAAACATGCAAAAAGAAATAAAACAGCAAAAGTTTGATATGCTCGAAATGAAAGAAGAAATAAAAACTGCTATTAACAATAATATAAACGACAAGTTTAGGAGCTTGGAAATTAAAAATGAACGTATAGAAAAGAAATTAGAGGAGCATTCCTCAGCTATCAAAAATTTAGAAAGATACACGAGATGCAAAAACCTGATTATATTTGGAGTAGAAGAACGAGAAAAATCCTATCACGATTTAGAAAAAATAATATTAGATATAATATACAACTTCTTTAACTTACAATATGAGAATGGTATAGAATCGGTCAGAAGAATTGGGAAAAAGGGTGAAAAACTTCGACCTGTTGTTGTTACGTTCAGCACAGTGAGACTAAAAATAAAAATTCACCAAAACCAAAAACGCCTTAAGAACTCACCATACTATTTAAAAGAGGACTACCCCCTAGAAATCTTGAACAAACGCAGAGAACTACAAATCCAATTGAAAGTAGAAAGAGAGTCGGGTAATAAAGCTTTTATAAAATACGACAGACTCATTGTATTACTCAACAAAAATAGGGATATATCAAAATACCATACAAGCAAAAGAATTTTATCTATATCGTCCGAATCAGAGACACATGATTGCCAAAACACCACAGAAAACATAAAACAACCCATAAAGAAATGCAAGACAACTACTATAAAAAGCTACGTTCTGCAAAAACCAAAACTTGTTTGTAGTACTGAAAGCATTTCGCAAGATCAAGCACTGACAGTAGAGCACAGTGTAACAGAATAGCAAACACAAAAGGCCCCTCCAGCTCCAGCTCTCCCAATCCGGCCGGTTCCCGTGGGAGAAAAAGACGAAAACCCTTCAGAAACAAACACCTCAAATAAGCTAGAGCTAATGAACAATAACTTACTCTATATTGCGACGTTCAATGTTAGGACTTTATCAACACATGCTCGCCTATTAGAATTAATCGAAGCCCTGAAAAAGACAAAATTTGATATAATAGGCCTCTCTGAAACTAGAAGGCTAGGAAACTCAATCCAAGAATATGAAAATATTATCTTTTGTTACATAGGAGAGACCCCAGGCCTTTATGGCGTGGGTTTTCTCGTGAAGAAACACCTCAAAAACCATATCGAGAGCTTTACCGATCTTTCAGAACGAGTCGCTATATTGACGCTAAAAATAAACAATTTCAGAATAAGTATAATATAAGTTTATGCCCCGACAGACGCTGCAAACGATGCTGAAATAGAGTTTTTCTATGAAACTATCGAAAAAGGCCTTAAAAATATCAGAAAAGAAATTAATAGTTATGGGGGACTTTAATGCCAAAATTGGTCAACCAAAACCAGAAGAAAACTTAATAATGAAAAACCACGGATACGGCACAAGAAACAATAAAGGCGCACGACTAGTAGAATTCGCATAAGAAAACAAACTTTAAATAATAAACACTTTTTATAAAAAGAAAAATAATCAGAGTTGGACATGGCGATCTCCAGACGGTACCTGTAAAAACGAAATAGACTATATTCTGACAAACTTACAGAAAAACGTGCAAAGTATAGAAGTCGTCAATTTGAATTTCCCTACGGACCACAGACTTTTAAGAGCAACATTTCTTATACAAAAGCTTAAAGTAAACAGAATAAATTATGTAAACAGCTCAAAAAGCTCCCTTAAAAGCGTAAAAGAAAGATCGAGATATGAACAATCACTCAACGAATGTAACGAAGACCTTATGAACTGCCTAAAAATTAACTCTGTACAAGAATGCTATGATAACATAATTAACATTGTAGAAACCAGTTTGAAGAAAGCTCTCGTAAAAGATAAAGACAAAGAAAGAAGCAGCGTTTTATCAACTGATACTTCAAAGGCGTAGAAGTGCTCTACAAAAAACAAAACCAAAGACGCGAGCTATGAAAAATGAATTAAAAGCACTGTACAAGCTAGTTAGCAAATATGTTCGAAAAGACTACTCAAACCATCGAAAACATACTATCGAAAAACATCTTAACTCAACAGGAAGTATTAAGAAAGCGTATAAGGAACTGCGATCTCATAAAACATGGATAGAAGGACTCAATGATCCTCAAAGAACAACGCATGACCGAAGAGAGATCTTAAACATAGCAACTAACTTTTATAAAAACTTATACAGTGCCCCAGAATGCCAAGACATAGACCAAACTGAACCGGAAATGATGACAACGATATAGATATAAATCCAGTGGATGAAGCAGAAATTATAATGGGAATAAACATGTTAAAATTAGAGAAGAGTCCAGGACCGGACAGAATAACAAACGAGGCAATAAAAATAGCTAATACTTACCTAGTAAGCCCTCTGACACATCTATTTAATTTGATTTTAAGTTCTTCTATAACACCCATACAGTGGTCCGAGTCAAATATCATTCTATTGTTCAAAAAGGGCGATCCAAAGAACATAGGCAATTATCGACCAATTAGCCTTCTTCCATCACTTTATAAATTATTCTCATCAATAATACAGAAGAGAATCAGGAATACACTGGAAAAAAGTCAACCAATCGAGCAAGCTGGGTTTCGAAAGAGCTACTCCACAATTGACCACATCCACTCTTTGAAATTACTTATTGAAAAATATCAGGAATATCAACGTCCACTCTATATAGCGTTTGTAGACTACCAGAAAGCTTTCGATACAATACTGCATCCCGCAATATGGGAAGCTTTACAAGCACAAAAAAGTGGGGGAAAAAATACGTCCAAGTCTTAAAATACCTTTACGAGAGAAACACTAGCCGAGTGAAACTAGAGACCGCAGGACCACCTTTCCATATCAAAAGAGGAGTACGGCAAGGCGATCCTCTGTCGCCTCAAATCTTTATAGCAGTACTAGAATCGATTATCGGAAAACTAAATTGGGATAAAATAGGTATACGCATAAAAGGGAAACATATTTGCCACTTGAGGTTCGCCGACGACATTGTTCTTCTATCAGAAAACAGCATAGAACTAGAATCAATGTTACACACATTACAACAAGCAAATAGAGAGGTAGGATTGAAAATTAACTTGAGAAAAACAAAACTCATGACAAATACCACAAAAAACTCTATATGTCTTGACAACACGCCAGTAGAGTATGTCGAGAACCATATATACTTAGGCAAACAAATTTCGTTTCAAAAACAAAACAATGATTCAGAAATTGATAGAAGAATAATAAAGACATGGAAAAAATTTTGGAGCCTAAAGGAAATTCTAAAAAGTCAGATGCCAATGAAAATCAAGAGCAAAGTCATAGACTCCCACTCGAGTTCCCACTTGAGTTTAAAGGTGGGTATCCATTATGTTCGCGCTCCTGCAACTGCTCCCGGTAGTGGGTACTACTGGATACTGGGATAAAGTTCTACTTTTCAGATTTTTTTCGTATTTTCTAAACTTATGGTTCAAAAGTTAGAGGGGGGGACCCATTGTTTTTTACTTTTGAAGCGATTATTTCCGAAATTATTGACATTATCAAAAAATGATTTTAGTAAACCCCTATTCATTTTTAAATACCTTTCCAACAATATATCACACGTTAGGGTTGAAATTAAAAAAAATCACTTCCCACTTTACATATAGGGAGGCTACCCTAATAAAACATTTTTTTTCCAATTTTTATTTTACCACTTTGTCAGCGTGATTGATACATATATTGGTACCAAATTTCAGCTTTCTAGTGCTAACGGTCACAGAGATTAAGCGAGGACGGACAGACGGACAGACAGACATGGCGAAACTATAAGGGTTCCTAGTTGACTACGGAATCCTAAAAAATGGACTAACTTTTCTATACGACTGTACTTCATCACAGGTCTTGTTATGATAGGGCGGCTGCTTGACCGCAGATAAGCGCGAAATGGACAGCATGGGTGGAACTCAAATGTCAAGAGGAGTGTTTCAATAAAGATTAGAAACCGACACAAGGAGTTTTGGCTTATTTTATTACGTTATATCGTATGTAGTTCACACAGAAATTACCGTTTATTATAATATTTTTTTTACCCTCGACGCAAAAAGAGGGGGTGTTATAACTTTGACCGCTATGTGTGTCTGTCTGCCTGTCTGTAGTAAACGGGTGAACCGATTTGGATGCGTTTTTTTTAAATTGTTTTTGTTTGGTTTTGTTTAAATGCAGTTTTTCTAGCGCTGGTTTTAAGACATGTTTTATCGCAAATATACTTGGCAAATATGATTCAACAAAATCTGTTCAACCGTTTGAAAATCATCAGCTCCCTTAGTTTCGAGGGTATTTTAAATGTTCAATTTATTGATATTACGTATATAATTTGTCTAGTGTAAAAATGTAATAATACCATATTACTTAAAGTTTAATAATTTAAGGTAAAGTAAATATAGAAAAGTTACGACCTATATACGTCCCATTGCTGGGCACAGGCCTCCTCTCATTTCTGATAGGGTTTTAGGGCATGGAAGTGTTACTCACGTCCAGTTACTCGCGTCCTGTTATATTTACAGCGAGCGTTAATCATCTGAGCTACCACGGCTCTCTCCAATAATAAAAATAATTTAAGGTGTTGAAACTTAAATAATAATGTAAGTTGCTCCGTGACGCAGTGGCTTAGCAATGAGTTTCTTACCTGACGTAAGACTTACCTGAATTAAGTTCAAGTAAAAGTTTTATCAAGCGAACTTAAAGTAGGGTGCACATGTCTCTTAATTTCGTTAATTTCAAACGCTGTTTTTTTTTTCAAAGTAAAAAAAGCTAACTTTTTGAAGAAATTAAAAATGTCTATGACATAGATATTTTTAATTTCTGCCTTGATTTAACACATCCTATTTTTTCCTATCGATTAAAAGTCACCCGGTATATTTCCAGGACAGCTGGGAAACTAGGCAAAGCCACTAAATATTAGATTAGCGTCTTCGTTGATGCATACATATCGCTATCTCTACATTTCTTTATCACTTATGTACGTTTGTTACCACATTACGTAGTACAGGATGGGAAGAGAGACATAGTAATTTTATAGAAAAAATATTAAGTTAAAAAATTCAAAACCCCTGAAAAAAGAGCTGATAATCGTCAAACAACTGGAGAGATTTTCTTGAAACATAGCTAATAAAACTCTCGATTAAGACACTTTTCAAACGGAAAACACTTCATCAAAATCTGTTCATACGTTGTGGAGCTATGATGCCACAAGCAGACACACAGGTATACAGATTCACACTACATGCTTATAACACCCCTCTTGTTTCCGTCGGGGTTAAAAAAAAGCTGTTGCGACGTGGTGTATTGATTAGACAAAAATTGAGAAGTAGATATATAGAAGTACGATCAATATATTATTTGTAGAAATTAGAGTTTTATCCATCATCGCATACCAGCCTATCAAAAGTCCACCGCTGAAAGTTCTCCCTTATAGAGGGGGTATTTGCAACAGTTGCCATGCTGCACAGTATATCATTCGTATATCAAAACTGTATATCTTCTACGATACCCTTCTATATGCTAGCAATTCCTTTCAGCTCCATACAGGCAAGAGTAAAAATCAAATGAAATGATAATTATTCATATGTATTAATGTCGCGTCTGGTCGCATTCGACCATTTAAATGGTTATCAAAATCATCAACGCACATAGCGTTCACTTATTATACCTGTTTAATGGGAACATGCAGACATGATGTTTTGCACATCTATGTCACAACTTTTTTATAGTATATGGACGACAAATGAGCACATATTCGACTTGATGGTACGTGGGTGCTGTGGCCTACAGACATCTTCAGTTAACCTCGATTAAGAATCAAAATGCAAATACGTTGTCACCCCTGAGGGCTTACATGGAATGCCTCGTTTCCAGTAAAAAAGGTCTCCGGTTTTCTACACTTACTATACGAAACACAGCGGCCTAGAGTATATATTTTGTGCTGATGTTCTGTGAGAGCGTGGTCCTACCCCGATCGAGCCGACCCATTTGTGCTACAACCAAAATACGAATATAGCGGCAGCGTGGCTATAACGTGTATAAAACCATCCTTAGAATGATATTTCATTCAACTTCTTTTAGAATAAAGTAATTAAAAAATGTACAACGTTTTTCGATATTCAAGTATGAACATTATAATGATACACCTTTGTGGTACAGGGTTCAAATCCCCATACGGGACTAACTAAACTTTTTTCGGGTCATCATGTAATGTCTTTCAAACAAATTAGCAGCTTAGTACTTATGTGCTTCATATGGTGAGTGTAGACAGACATTCCATCTTAGTCCTCAGGAGAAACAACGAATCTGCGTTATGATTCTTAGTCGAAGATAAATGTAGATGTCTATGGGCCACAGCATCCACTTACCATCGGGTGAACTGTGTGCTCGTAGCTTAGAATTATGATTGCGTTGGTCCCGAGACTTCGTAATAACATTGCGAGGGTGCAGGAGGTAGAAAGGACTAGAAGAGACACCAGGACGTACTTTATTAAAGCAAAGCGAGAGATTGCATTCCCCGTTCCACGTTGATTGTGACCACCGTGAGGTTTTAGCCAGAAATAGGCCGGCATAATTCGTTGCCCCCGCAGCGGAACGTATATATGAGGATTTTCCCACGATTAAAAAAGGTTTATGCTTACCTTATATTTCTTAGTCCACTCAAAAGGGTCATTAAATAAACTTTTGATAAATAGTAAAAAACCGACTTCAAATAACTAAACTGGATAAAATAATTTCTTTCACTTTATGGCTTCTGAAGCCGGAAGCTTTGATTCTTCTATACATATACAAAAGAAGCTTTAAACCCTCTCAGAAGTTAGGGGAGGACTGTGGCCAGAGGTTAGTCGTATATAGGCTGTAACTTAATTTACAGTCCCAGAACCGACTTCAGAAGCTATTATTTCAAATAATGTTATTATTTTTTTAGTTATTTAAAAGCTTCTCCCATATATTGCTTCATAAGGGGGATATTTTCCACAGCCGCAGTTTTTATTATTTTGAGATATTGTTAGGAAGATGCTGCTGACCGTCTTTTTTTGTATTCCACCTGATGGTGAGAGGGATGCTTTGGTTTTTAGTCATTTGAACCAAATGCAGATGCGTTGTTAGCCCTGAGGACTAAGATTGAATGCCTCGTTTCCAATAAAAAAGGGTCTTGGTTCTCTACAATCACCGTACGAAATTCTATTTTTTCCTCTGTCAACTCTTAGGGCACCCAGGATACACTACTACATAATTATATATAATTGACAGATTGTCAACTCTTAGGGATAATTATGGAGTAGTGCATCCTCTTAAATATTGAGTATTATAATTTCAATGGGCCTAAATAAATTGTATCCATTTTTCAAATGTTCATGTCAATATTAATAAAACAAAAACGTATCTAAATGAAACTGCATCATATAATTTACGAGCACACGCTGCACAGAGGGAGAATGAAATGTTCCAATTCGTTACACACGTGAATAACGGTTTGATATTTTAATTTTACACACCTAGTAGTACTCGGGGACCAGTTCCAATAGCGATTACCGAAGTACACCTTCAGGTCACTCCTTGAATTCCGGAGGTAAGGACTCATCATACCTAACAAAACGAGCCCTAACTTGGCACACCTAGTAGTACTCGGCGACCAGTTCCAATAACGATTACCAAAGTACACGCTCAGGTCACTCCGTCAAGTCCAGAGATAAAGACTCATCATACCTGACAAAACGAGCCCAAACTCGGCACACCTAGTAGTACTCGGGGACCAGTTCCAATAGCGATTACCAAAGTACACCTTCAGGTCACTCCTTGAATTCCGGAGGTAAGGACTCATCATACCTAACAAAACGAGCCCAAACTCGGCACACCTAGTAGTACTCGGCGACCAGTTCCAATAGCGATTACCAAAGTACACCTTCAGGTCACTCCGTCAAGTCCGGCGGTAAGGACTCATCATACCTAACAAAACGAGCCCTAACTTGGCACACCTAGTAGTACTCGGCGACCAGTTCCAATAACGATTACCAAAGTACACGCTCAGGTCACTCCGTCGAGTCCGGAGGTAAGGACTCATCATACCTAACAAAACGAGCCCAAACTCGGCACACCTTGTTCTACTAGTCCAGGTGTTCCAGTATTAGTTACTGAAGTTCACTTTCAGGTCACTCCACCAAGTCCGGAGGTAAGGTCTTATCATAACTGACAAAACCAGCCCAAAGTCCACAGCTAACTTCTCAGTGCCAGCAGAGGGCTCCCAGTGCAAAGCAGTCTCTAGAGTAGGTATTCGTACCTCGTAACTAAGTCTTATTACTCTATGTACCTACCTATCTAAGTATATTTTTGAGGTGTAAGAAATCAAAAACAAATTCGATCTTTCAAATTAACAAAATAATTTTATTTGACTACGATTCCCAACCAACCGTGCGTACACTTGTGTGCGTGACTCATGTCAATATAATAGTTCGATTCTATGCCGATATCAATTTTGTAAAGGCGTCCTTAAGGACGCGTTTACAAAATGGATAGGTATAGAATCGCACTACTACATTGACAAAAGTCACACACACACTAGTGTACGCACGGTTGGCTGTGGGAATCGTAGTCAAATGAAATTGATATATATTATGAATTATTTTGATAATTTGAAAGATTGAATTTGTTTTTCATTTCTTATACCTACCTCAGAAATATACTTCGATACGAAATATGAAAACCTGCTCCAAAGACTGCTTGGCACTGGAAGCCCTCTACTGGTAGTGAGATGTTAGCTCTGGACTTTGAACTGGTTTTGTCAGTTATAATAAGACCTTACCTACCTGCGGACTTGATGGAGTGACCTGAAGGTGTAATTTGGTGATTACAACAGGAACTCCTAGACTAGTGGAACTGGGTGTGCCGAGTTTGGGTTTGTTTTGTTGGTTATGATGAGACCTTAACACCGGACTTGATGGAGGACCTGAAGGTGTAATTCGGTGATTACAAGTGGAACTCCTAGACTAGTAGAACTAGGTGTGCCGAGTTTGGGTTCGTTTTGTTAGTTATGATGAGACCTTACCACCAGACTTGATGGAGTGACCTGAAGAGGTAATTCAGTAACTACTGCTGGAATTTCCGAACGAGTAGAACTAGGTGTGCCGAATTTGGCTCCGTTTTGTTAGTTATGACGAGTCCATACCTCCGGACTTGATGGAGTGACCTGAAGGTGTAAATCGGTGATTGCAACTGGAACTCCTAGACTGGTAGAACTAGGTGTGCCGAGTTTGGGTTCGTTTTGTAGGTTATGATGAGACCTTACCACCGGACTTGATGGAGTGACCTGAAGGTGTAGTTCGGTGATTACAAGTGGAACTCCTAGACTTGTATGACTAGATGTGCCGAGTTTGGGTTCGTTTTGTCAGTTAGTGATGAGACCTTACCACCAGACTTGATGGAATGACCTGAAGGAGTAATTCAGTAACTACTGCTGGAATTTCTGAACCAGTAGAACTAGGTGTGCCGAATTTCACTCCATCAAGTCCGGTGGTAAGGTCTTATCGTAACTAACAAAACGAAACCAAACTCGTCACACCTAGTTCTACTAGTCTAGGAGTTCCATTTGTAACCACCTGATTACACCTTCAGGTCACTCAATCAAGTCCGGTGGTAAGGTCTCATCGTAACTAACAAAAGGAACCCAAACTCGGCACACCTAGTTCTACCAGTCTAGGAGTTCCAGTTGCAATCACCGATTTACACCTTCAGGTCACTCCATCAAGTCCGGAGGTATGGACTCGTCATAACTAACAAAACGAAGCCCAAATTCGGCACACCTAGTTCTACCAGTCTAGGAGTTCCAGTTGCAATCACCGATTTACACCTTCAGGTCACTCCATCAAGTCCGGAGGTATGGACTCGTCATAACTAACAAAACGGAGCCCAAATTCGCCACCCCTAGTTTTACTCTGCAAGAAGTTCAAATAGCGGTCACGAAAGTACACCTTCAGGTCACGCCATCAAGTCCGGAGGTAAGGTCTCATCATAACCAACAAAACGAGCCCAAACTCGGCACACCTAGTTCCGCTCGTCCAGGAGTTGCAGTAGTAGGTAAGTTTATATATTCTACTTATTTTTAGCTAAATAAAAAACTGTGAGTATAAAAATAATAATTTTATCACTTGTCAAGTACTTATGTTTCCAATTTGTTTTTTTCTAATATTTTGTGTATGTACAGCGATCTTTTCAGAATGAGCCGCTGCAAACAGGCGATACAGTGTCCACTCACGACGGCGGCCGAGCGCGGACTGTGGTTTCATCGAAATCTTTGTACAATAAATCAAAGCAGGCACCAACAATAAAATAGCCCTTATTGCAATAGATTATGATTCATCCGTATTACCAAAATATGTGAAAAAATGTGCATCAGTTTTTATTTTTTTTACGACTATTTGTGACATTTTGTTAAAAAATAAACCCAGGGTTTTTTAATTGAATATGTCTGTCATCTTATAGTATTTTTTTAAATTTTTTAAATATGTTGATAATAGACCAAAACATGTACCGAAACACAAGCCGGTATCGTTAATTTTGTAGAAAATGGCAACGAAAGTTCGTTTTTACCATATAAAAAACTACTATTTTCAACAATAGAGTTACAGATGTTTGCAGATGAAGAACCAATCTCATCATGGTAGTTTTTACTTATATTTGGTTTGGTTTAGTTTTGTCACAAAATGTACCGAAAAACACCCTAATTTTGGTTGATTTGCAAACGCGTCCTTAAAAATCTTACCTGCGGCAAAAAGAGCGACACGTCTCTACAGCACCAGGCCTCGGCCGGCAGTGACTGCACATGCACAGGCGTTTATGCAAACATTCGTACGTATTGTTTCAGATATAAGAATATGCGATTTAAAAAAAAGCTATTAGTTGGACTAAATAATTAAAACACTATAACGTTAATATGTTGAATGTATAAAAAATCTGACAAAAAATCAAAATGATTGCATGTATACTAGTATGGTTTTTACTAGTTAAAAGAAATTTTTAGAGGTATGTTTGTGATTTTTTTTCTATCGTATTAAATTAGTGGTATCATGTTTTCAACACACTATCTAACTAGCATATTTCCTGGACAATATCATATATTTTTCTGGGTTTGTTTACTGCAGTGGATCATATACTTTGAGGCATTATAAAACTTGCGTTTAGACTCATGTCTCGTCTTAATATATAACTCGTAGGGATTAGAAAAACAGCTAAGTCAATTTACTTGAATTCATTTTTATTTATTTAATTCAGTTCAAATTTTCACAGTTATAATTAAATAAAAACTCGTCACTCAGCGTACGTACGATACACTGCAGCATAATTCTATTGCACACTAGTGTTCTGTGCGAGCGTGCACACTCCCCGGTCAGACAACTTACACTGCTGCAGCGTGGCTATCAAAGTCTAAGATATGTTTCTACTAGGTTAAAACACCATTACATGTCATCTTTATGTTTTTTATATGTGGGAAACAACACTGCATACGGCTTTTTTGAAATAAATTCTCAATTAATATCCCTCCATTGAGCTATTTGATCACCCCTCGTTTTTGTGTTTAGTTTGCATATCTTTGAACATATTTCCACTTCTCCGTACTAAAGCTTATTCGGCTTATTTAAAAAAGTCAACTTAAAAGTCACATTAAATTTTGATTGGGTCACCGTTCCAAATGTATTATTTGTGTAGAACAAATCTAGTGGCGGTGTAAGAAATAGGTATAGAAATAGTAATTTTTTATTCTTTTACGTGGTATTATTTTTTTACGTGGTAGAGCCTTGCTGCAGTTATATTAGGAGTATAGTTGTAGCACGAATGGGTAGGCTCGACCGGGGAAGGACCACGCTTTCACAATATCGCAATACCAGCGTCAAATAGTAGCTTAATGCTGCTGTGTTTCGTATGGTGAGTGTAGAAAACCGGAGACCCTTTTTACTGGAAACGAGTCTTTCCATCTAAGTCCTAGATTCGTAATCTAGGATAGATATAGATGTCTATGGGCCGCATCAACCACTTACTATCAGGTGAACTGTGTGCTCGTTTGTCAACCAATCCTATAAAAAAATCAATATAGATTATTAATAATACTTATTGATAGCAATTCATATATTTAATTTACCACAGATTAGAAAAATACTTATTAATTTACTTTATAATATTTTTGAATAAATAACAGCTTACAATCTTATAATATTATGTTATACAATTAACTACACAAAACAAATTAGAAATAGCTTAGTATCGATCACTTAATTCCCAGAGGATATTATAATCCATATAGAATATCTACTACCCATATAATCTTTTAGGTGTCATAAGCGGCGGCAGATGGAAACATACCAGGAGATGGGCAGCAGCTTCTATCTAATAACAAATAAATATCAAAAACCGCGGTTGCCAACCTCTTGCCAAACGTGGCAACTATGGCAAATATCCCTCTAATAAGACAATCTATGGGGAAGGCCTATTTTCTGTAGTGAACTTTCGATAGGCTGTGACGGAAATGTTATGGTCTGTACACGGTCGTTTGATATACAGTTGAACACAGTAGAAGCCAATGGTGTACATATATACAAGTAACAAAATTGTTATTTTCGTCCTTAATTATAAAGTTGATCTATTAAGAGATACTTCTAACAATATTGACTGCTCGTTGGTATAGTGACCGTAAACTTGATTGCTGGTCATGAGGTCCCGGGTAAGAATCCCGGGTTGGACCAAAGTCAGTTATTAACTTTTTCATTCAGGAAGTAGACGGCGTTTAATCCCCGTGCTTCGGAAAGCACATAAATCCTTTAGTCATGCGCCTCTTATCTCGAATCTTTATCCAGTCGTGCGGATTACAGTCCCATCGGACTTTGAGAGTGAGGGCAAAGAGAGTATAGCTGTGCTTGCGCGTGCACTTGGTTGACATTCGGTATAGGGGTTATTATTAATGAAAACTTCGGTGTTCAGTCACTATTCACATGCCTACCTATTGTAGACTGCATCACAATTATAACTAGGAAGCTAGATGATAACCACATGCCTGCAGAATATGCAGTTGTACTTAAATACTGCCTCATATATGGCCATCTATTGTGGAATTAGGAGCTCTACAAGCAAGTAGATGGTGTGGCAATGGGCTCACCTGTCTCCCATAGTCGCCGACATATTCATAGAGGACTTTGAGGAGAAAGCCCTTCTTACTGATCCTGTAAATCCAAGATTCTACAAGCGGTACGTAGACGATACTTTCACAATTTGACCATCCGACAAAGTAACTGCATTGTTAGACCGCTTTAACTCCATAAACTCTAAACTAAAATTCACAATAGAGTTAGAGGCAAATAATTCTTGAACTTTCCTAGATGTTTTATTCATTCAAAATTCTCGTAACACTATTGGTCACACTGTGTATAGGAAAAAGACCCATACAAATCGATATTTAAATAGTGAATCTCCCAAATCTTTGTTTCAGAAAACACGAGAGATCTTCGACTGAAAACAGCTGGCCGTCGAGCTTCAGCACGTCAAGCAAGTATTGCAAGACAACATGCTTCGGGGCCCGCGTCTAAGTTACAGTGACCGAGTGAAGCCGGCCACAGTTGAGCGTGTGCCTGCTGTGCTACCGTATGTCAGAAGAGTAACAGACAAAGTTGGCTACATCTTCCATTAAACATACTACAAACCGTCGAAGAAGATAAGTCAATTTTTACCATCCATCAAGTTTAATATTCCATTACAATATGCAGGAGTGTATAAGCTAGATTGTGAATATGGTCTGTTTTACATAGGTCAAACAAAAAAGATCTACAAAAACCCGCGTGTAAAAAAATATAGCTGACGTGAAGCACCGGCGCTCCGGGAAGTCTGCAGTTTTTGAACGTGTTCAAGATCGTCCCCACCATTACATCAGATTTGATAAACCACAAATCCTCGCAAAAGAACACCGATTCCTACCAAGGATGATACGCAAGGCTATTGAAATAAAAAAACATCCTAATTTCAATAGAGAAGATGGATGTGTACTGCCATCTGCTTGGGATCCTATAATTAACAAAATTAAAAAAAACCAAACCCAAGCATACCATTGCAAGACTTCAAGATACTGTCAGCTCGTTCTGCGCAGATCGGACTAACAATTCAAATTCAAAAACAGAAGGTAGCCGCGCTAACTATAACATTGAGACGTCAAACATCTCAGTCCCCCCGTGACCATGGGTGCTGTAAAGCATCCGAAACATCGTGAATTAAAAATAAGTTAAAATAAATTAATTAAACGCGATAAAATCCGCATATTTTAGTTTTATTAAATTGTAGTGTTAACGTAAATTTAAGAAATTATAACAAAAACTACTTAACTTACTTCAAGTAAAAGTTTTATCACGCGAACTTAAAGTAGGGTGCACATGTCTCTTAATTTCGTTAATTTCAAACGCTGTTTTTTTTTTTCAGAGTGAATAAGCTTACTTTTTAAAGAAATTAAAAATATCTATGAGATAGATATTTTTAATTTCTGCGTTGATTTAACACATCCTATTTTTTCCTTTCGATTAAAAGTCACCCCGTATATTTCCAGGACAGGTGGGAAATCAGGCAAAGACAATAAATATTAGATTAGCGTCCACGAAGACACATATCGCTATCTCTACTTTTCTTTATCACTTATGTACGTTATTTGTTACCACATTACGTAGTACAGGGTGGGAAGAGAGACAGTAATTTTGTAGAAAAAATATTAAGTTAAAAAAAATCATAACCCCTGAAAAAAAAGAGCTGATAATCTTTAAACCACTGGACAGATTACCACTGGATTTTCTTGAAACATAGTTAATAATACTCTCGAATATGGCACTTTTCAAACGGAAAACACTTCATCAAAATCGGTTCATACGTTGAGGAGCTATGATGCCACAAACAGACGCACAGATATACAGATTCGCACTACATGCTTATAACACCCCTCTGTTTGCGTCGGGGTTAAAAAAAGCTGTTGCGACATGGTGTATTGATTATACAAAAATTTAGAAGTAGATATATAGAAGTACGATCAATATATTATTTGTAGAAATTAGAGTTTTATCCATCATCGCATACCAGCCTATCAAAAGTCCACCGCTGAAAGTTCTCCCTTATAGAGGGGGTATTTGCAGCAGATGCCATACTGCACCGCAGAATGGCATCTACTGCAGTAACCGCAGTTTTAATTTTATTTTGAGTTGTCATCTGGAAGACGCTACTGCCCGTCTCCTGTTTTTGTTTCCCTCTGTCGCCTCTAGCGACACCCACGGGACGATATGGCAGTGTTAATTCTTATTTACATAAATATAAAAAGCTGGTATACAACGACGGTGAGTTTTAAACGACATTAATGAACTGACATAATAATTTCAACCTAATTTCTAAATGTCAAAACCAGGCGTGCCCTAAATCAGGACCCTCTTTTGAAGTCGACATCCCTTTTAACTTATTCGTATATCAAAGCTGTATAGCTTCTACGATACCCTTCTATATGCTAGCAATTCCTTTCAGCTCCATACAGGCAAGAGTAAAAATCAAATGAAATGATAATTATTCATAAGTACTAATGTCGCGTCGCATTAGACCATTTAAATGGTTATCAAAATCATCAACGCACATAGCGTTCACTTATTATACCTGTTTAATGGGAACATGCAGACATGATGTTTTGCACATCTATGTCACAACTTTTTTATAGTATATGGACGACAAATGAGCACATATTCGACTTGATGGTACGTGGGTGCTGTGGCGTACAGACATCTTCAGTTAACCTCGATTAAGAATCAAAATGCAAATATTTTGTCACCCCTGAGGCCTAACATGGAATGCCTCGTTTCCAGTAAAAAAGAGTCTCCGCTTTTCTACACTTACTATACGAAACACAGCGGCCTAGAGTATTTTGTGCTGATGTTCTGTGAGAGCGTGGTCCTACCCCGATCGAGCCGATCCATTCGTGCTACAACCAAAAACCTCGATTAAGAATCAAAATGCAAATATTTTGTCACCCCTGAGGCCTAACATGGAATGCCTCGTTTCCAGTAAAAAGAGTCTCCGCTTTTCTACACTTACTATACGAAACACAGCGGCCTAGAGTATTTTGTGCTGATGTTCTGTGAGAGCGTGGTCCAACCCCGATCGAGCCGACCCATTCGTGCTACAACCAAAATACGAGTATAGCGGCAGCGTGGCTATAACGCGTATAAAACCACCCTTAGAATGATATTTCATTCAACTTCTTTTAGAATAAAATAATTAAAAAATGTACAACGTTTTTCGATATTCAAGTATTAACATTATAATGATACAGCTTTGGTGTACAGGGTTGAAATCCCCACACGGGATTACGTAAACTTTTTCGGGTCATCATGTAATGTCTTTCAAACAAATTAGCAGCTTAGTACTGATGTGTTTCATATGGTGAGTGTAGAAATTTGAAGATCCTTTTTACTGGAAATCAGACATTCCATCTTAGTCCTCAGGGGAAACAACGAATCTGCGTTATGATTCTTAGTCGAAGATAAATGTAGATGTCTACGTGCCACAGCATCCACTTACCATCGGGTGAACTGTGTGCTCGTTTGTCACCCTTATTCTATAAAAAAAATTTAAGTTAATAGCTTAGATTTATCATTGCGTTGGTACCGAGACTTCGTGATAACATTGCGAGGGTGCAGGAGGTAGAAAGGACTGGAAGAGACACCAGGACGTACTTTATTGAAGCAAAGCGAGAGATTGCGTTCCCCGTTCCACGTTGATTGTGACCACCGTGGGGTTTTAGCCAGAAAGAGACCGACATAATTCGTTGCCCCCGCAGCGGAAGGTATCTATGAGGATTTTCCCACGATTAAAAAGGTTTATGCTTACGTTATATTTCATATTCCACTCAAAAGGGTCAATAAATAAACTTTTGATAAATATTAAAAACCGACTTTAAATAACTAAAAAGAATAAAATAATTTACTTCACTTAATGGCTTCTGAAGTCGGAAGCTTTAATTCTTCTATACACAAGGCTACGCCAAAGAAGCACTAACTAAAAGTCTCTCAGAAGTGAGAGGAGGACTGTGCCCAGAAGTTGGTCGTTTAAACTTCAGAAGCTATTGTTTAAAATAATTTTAGTCTCTTTAGTTATTTAAAAGCCTCTGCCATATATTGCTTCATAAGGGGGATATTTTCCACAGCCGCAGTTTTTTATTATTTTGAGATATTGTTAGGAAGATGCTGTTGACCGTCTTTATTTGTATTCCACCTGATGGTGAGAGGGATGCTTTGGTTTTTAGTCATTTGAACCAAAATACAGATGTGTTGTTAGCCCTGAGGACTAAGTTTGAATGCCTTGTTTCCAGTAAAAAGGGTCTTGGTTCTCTACAATCACCGTACGAAATTCCATTTTTTCCTCTGTCAACTCTTAGGGCACCCAGGATACACTACTCCATAATTATCTATATAATTATGGAGTAGTGTATCCTCTTAGATATTGAGTATTATAATTTTAATGGGCCTAAATAAATTGTATCCATTTTTTAAATGTTCATGTCAATATTAATAAAACAAAAACGTATCTAAATGAAACTGCAATAACATACAATTTACGAGCACACGCTGCACAGAGGGAGAATGAAATGTTCGAACTCATTACATACGTGAATAATAATAATAATAATAACCCCCCCGGGGACCACCTTGACGTGGTGGGGGGGCTTAAGGGGAGGCATGAACCTAACAGCGGTCACTACGAACTTGACCATACCCTGTATAATTACCGATACAGGAGGTACATTTTATTAACCACTAACATCTTTGCTAACCCTCCCCAACTAACGGTCCCACACCCAAACCCAAATGGAGAATAATTATGGTATTAACAAGAAGTAAACGGCCCCAAGTGCTCGGCGGACCCAGTAGCAGCACTGGTTATGACGGAAGCCAGCCTGGGACTGGGCCTAGGGGTGCGAAGAATCCCCGAGTGACGAAAGCAACCCGTCGAACGACCCAAGCGACACATACGGACTCCGACATGCTAAGCGATATAATCTCATCGACACCCTCACCTTTTCATTCATTTGAGTCATCTATTTCATCTCCACGTTCATACCAGACTTCAACGAGATCAGACTCTGTATCACCCATGTCTGAGGACGTTGTGCAGGAGGCTGTAGCCACTGAATCTGCACCCGCCCCAGACAGAAATCGTGCGCGCAAAAGATGGACAGAAGAAATGAATAAATTCATCTGGCGCACGTACCTTATAGCCACTAAATTAAATACTAACAAAATATACCTCGATCATCTACATAAAGAATTCACTAATAAATATCCGCAGATGCAGGCATCGAGACAAAGGCTGGGAGATCAATGCAGAGCTATATTTAGAAATAAATTACTTCCCCAAAAAACATTAGATCATATAAGGAACGAAGTTGCAGTATATTTACAACAAACACACAGTAATACCAATCATATACAAACCGACTCGATCACGCAATCACACATGCAACCACATTTTAGCAATCAGCAAGGATTGACACAAAGAAGACGATGGACAGCTGACCAAAACGAATCTATTGTGAGAAATTACTATAAAATCACCAAACTTGGAGAAAATAAATCAGCTTACCGTAGACCCCTCCATCAAGCAGTCATAGAAGAACACCCTGAGTTAACAGGTGTTAGTGAACAACGAATATCAGATCAGCTCAGAGTAATATTGAACAATAAAATGATTAATGACCAAAGACTTCAAAAGATACGCGAAAATATAGCAAGCAACCGGAATTCCCGACGAGACAATATGGAAAATAAGTCATCACATTCATCACCCGAAACAGAAAACTCACAAGAAGTCGACGTTCACCCATTCGTTATAGAAAGTAACACCCCCGTGCATACACTTAACTTAACCTTACAACCTCAACCTGACGAATCAGTGATATCCACTCAAGCCTCTGAACCTCAAAAAAAACAAGCAATAGAAAATAATGACGCGGAAAATATCCAGGAACTGTTTAGAATAGCAATAGACAAATTTCGGAATACCAACCCAACAAAACGACCTTATATACCAAAACAAAAAATTTCTAAAAGACTGGCACAAATTGTAGATTTTATAAACACTAAAATATTACCAAATCACATATCGAGAGAGCAGGATTTTGAGACCACTCAGACCATAATTTACTGCGTAGCGTACACAGTAGCTATAATTAACGGAACCAAAGTCAAAGACATAAACATAATACCTACCCAAAGTCGAAATAAAGAACCTGCTTGGCAGAAAAGGTTAAAAAAGAAAGATATTGGATTTCAGAAGAGACATTGGAAGGCTAACAGAATATACCAAAGGCAATAGAAGCAATAGACTCACCACTTCAGTGGAAGCAATAAAAAATAAATACCGAATACATTCCCAGCACGAAGAACCCAATTTAAGCGATGAACAATTCCTTGACACACTTAAACAAAAACTGAATGCGGCATCCAGCAGATTAAAAAAGGTACCTTAATTGCACACTTAGGAAGTCACAAAATAGCCAGTTTATCAATAATGAAAAACAATTTTATAGGAGCCTGACTTCAGACACACAACACGACACAAATAGAAATAGGCAAGATGCACCATTACCACCCGCCAATGAATTACATAGCTTCTGGTCTGGTATTTGGTCTATACCGGTTCACCACAACACTGAGGCAGAATGGCTGAAATCAGATTCCGAAGTAACTGATTCTATCACACCAATGGCATTTGAACAAATACCTCTGGAAGTATTTGTGCATATATTAAAAAACCCATAGCTGGAAAGCACCCGGAAGTGACCGTATACATAACTACTGGTATAAGAAACTTTCAACAATTCACCCTCTACTTCATAACCATATCAATGATTTTATTCAAAAGCCAGACATAATTCCCCGATACATTACACAAGGCCTCACATACATGATTCCGAAAGACGCAGATCATCAAAATCCTGCCAAATTCAGACCTATCACATGTCTCCAAACCATTTATAAACTACTTACAGCATGTATAGCCGAACTCTTACACCAACATATAGCCACAAACAACATCCTTACTGAAGAACAAAAAGGATGTCGAAAAAGTAGTCAGGGGTGTAAAGAGCAACTCATAATAGACTCCGTAGCAATGAAACATGCTATTTCTAAAAGGAAGAACATCAATACAATGTATATTGACTACCGAAAAGCATTCGACTCCGTACCGCACAGCTGGCTCCTACATGTACTTCAACACTATAAAATTCACCCACAACTTATACATTTTCTTGAAAAATCAATGCAGCACTGGACAACTACATTAAAAGCCATAGGAACGTCTTGTATAGAAACGTCAGAAATTCCAATACGTCGAGGAATCTTCCAAGGGGATGCGCTTAGCCCTGTATGGTTCTGTCTCGCATTAAACCCTCTCTCGCAAATGCTGAACAAAACCAATTATGGTTACTCTATCATCACACCACACAAACACACCACTCTAACACACCTGATGTACATGGATGACATAAAACTATACAGTAACACTACACAGTCATTGCATCGCCTCGCAGACATCACCCAATCTTTCTCAAACGACATTCATATGGAGTTTGGGATTGACAAGTGCAAAACTTTCTCGGTTAAAAATGGAAAAATTAACCCCAACAGCTATAGCCTAGTAACAGGAGATACGATTGAACCTCTAGAACCCCACGCCTCATATAAATACTTAGGTTTCCAACAAGCGCGACAGATCCATCAAAAGGAAACAAAAGGAGGTCTCAAAAAAGAAATTTAAACATCGGCTTAATAGTATATTCCGGTCTCAACTCAACTCCCGCAACATGTCAAAAGCAATCAATAGTTACGCAATCCCCATACTGACATACTCGTTTGGTATAATAAACTGGACTCAAGGTGACCTTATCAATCTGCAACGTATTATAAATACCACTCTAACGACTCACCGCAAGCACCATCCTAGATCATGCGTGCAAAGGATGACTCTTTCAAGATCCGAGGGAGGACGAGGTATAATAGATGTCCTCAACTTGCACAATAAACAAATCAAATCCCTTCGACAATATTTCCATCAACGCTCAGAACACTCACTTCTCCACGAAAAAGTAACCTTAGCCGACAAACGCCTCACACCACTTAACCTCGCGGACCGAAACACACAACGTAGTGAACGGATCACTGACGTAAAAGAGAAGATGGCCTCATGGCAACAGAAGTCCCTACACGGAAGGCACTACCACGACCTGCAGCTGTCACATGTCGACAAAAAAGCGTCGAACGCCTGGCTGAGGCGCGGTGAACTCTTCCCAGAGACGGAGGCATTCATGTTAGCGATCCAGGACCAGGTCATCGATACCCGAAACTTTCAGAGACACATAATACGTGCACCTAACCTCCCCACTGATACTTGCAGACATTGCCACTCTAGCCCCGAAAACATACAACACATAACATCCGCCTGTAGAGCCCTTGCACAAACCGACTATAAGCATCGGCATGACCAGGTTGCCTCCATAATACACCAATATCTAGCCCTTAAATTTAAATTCATACAAAAAATGACACCATATTACAAATATAAGCCGGACACCATATTAGAAAACAATAATCATAGAATTTACTGGGACAGGACCATTATCACGGATAAAACTATTCACTTCAATAGGCCTGATATCACAGTGTATGACAAAAATAACAAAACTACTTACCTTATTGACATTGCCATACCAAACACTCATAACATTCAATCCACCATAGCTGAAAAACTTACAAAATATCAAGATTTAGCTATAGAACTCAAGCGTCAATGGAGAACAGAAACCATCCATATAGT
Source organism: Parnassius apollo (assembly GCA_907164705.1). Taxonomy (NCBI): domain Eukaryota; kingdom Metazoa; phylum Arthropoda; class Insecta; order Lepidoptera; family Papilionidae; genus Parnassius; species Parnassius apollo. The sequence continues at coordinate 30,480 of CAJQZP010001511.1, forward strand.
CCCAATAGTTATCTCATCTACCGGAGTTATACCTAAAAGCCTACAACGCAGTCTAGATATTTTGCAAGTACCCCAACACACACTTCACACACTGCAGAAAGCTGTCATTCTCAACACATGCCGACTCACACGCAAATTCCTCATCACGTCATCCGTCACCTCTGCTTACACCATCACCTAGCGCCTGCTCACGCTTGGCTTCGGCCCGTGTGATTAGGTTTTAAGTTACCTCTTTAATAGGGAGAATATAGATATGTACAAAATATAATAATAATAATAATAATAATAATTCCCTACCTTACTGCCTCTTCACTACTGGGATCACTCATTTGGTTCCTAAAGATCAGGGTGCCACAGACCCGAGCAAATACCGCCCCCATCACGTGTCTACCGACCATATACAAGACACTAACATCCATTTTGAGCGCAAGAATCGCTCGTCACCTGGACTTAAATCAGGTGATGTCGCGCGCTCAAAATGGATGTCGGCGGCGGTCGTGGAACCAAGGAACCCTCCTCATTGACGCGGTCATTGGCAAAGTGGTGAAACGCAACCGTCGGAACTTCTCCGCCGCCTGGATAGATTACAGAAAGGCATTTGACTCGGTGCCCCATACATGGCTAAAGAGGGTCCTCGAGCTGTACAAGATTGACTGTACAGTTCGAGACTTCCTCGAGCAGTGTATGGGGCAGTGGAGTACGATCCTCTGTCATCTAGGCGAGCGGATGACGGCTGCGGAAAGCCGCATAAGGATAAGAAGGGGTATATTCCAGGGCGACTGTCTGAGTCCAATCTGGTTCTGCCTCTCTTTGAACCCTCTCAGTACTTTACTGGAGGGCTCCGGGAGGGGATTTCAGCTTCGGAAAGGAGGTACAAAAGTGACCCACCTTTTCTATATGGATGACCTCAAATTATTCGCCTCCAGTCGCTCCGATCTTATGGAATTGCTAAACATCACGTGTGAATTTAGCAATTCTATTAGAATGGAGCTGGGGACGGATAAGTGTGCGGTCCTCCATGTTGAAAGGGGAAGCGTTGCTAACTCTGAGGGCATAGACTTATCTATGCCCGTCAACTTAAGAACCCTTTCCGAGGCTGAAACATACCGATACCTGGGTATGTCACAGAACATCGGTATCGATGAGGCTGGTATGAAACAGTCAGTTTGCGACGTGTTTTATGCACGCTTGACCAAAGTGCTTAACAGCCTTTTGTCCGGTGTGAATAAGGCACACGCATATAACGGTTGGGTCATGCCTGTCCTCATATATACCTTTGGCATACTCAGGTGGACTCAGACCGAACTTAACGCCCTGGATAGAAAAGTCCGCACTAACATGACGTCCCATAGGATGCACCATCCGAGATCGTCGGTAATGAGGCTGTACTTGCCGCGAAAGCATGGTGGGCGTGGTTTTATGAGCGCGCTCACCATGCATAATCGCAAAGTGTGCAGCCTCCGTGATTACTTCCTTGCGAGATCGGATGATCCATTCTATAAGGACGTCATTTCTTGTGATAAAGGACTTACCCCTCTATCCTTAGCCAACGAGCAATGGCAAGACCCGGCAGTGCAGAGCATTTCCGACCGGGAGACCGTATGGAAGGAGAAGGAGCTCCACGGGAGGTTCTACAAGGCTCTACATGAGCCTTTCGTAGACACAGTAGCCTCCCTCCACTGGCTACGCTTTGGTGATCTCTTCGGGGAAACCGAGGGTTTTGTCTGTGCAATACAGGATCAGGTTATTAAGACCAACAACTATCGGAGATACATCCTAAAGGATGGCACCGTCGACATCTGTCGAGCTTGTCGCCATCCCGGTGAGTCACTTAGGCATGTTATCTCCGGTTGTTCGGCGCTTTCTAACTCTGAGTACTTGCACAGGCACAACCTAGTAGCCAGAATTCTACACCAGGAGCTCGCTCTGAAATACGGTCTCGTGGATCGGAAATTGCCGTATTACAAGTACTTGCCGGAAGCCGTGCTCGAAAATGATCGCGCCAGGCTCTATTGGGACCGGGCCATCATCACAGACAGGACTATTCTTGCGAATAAGCCTGATATTGTGCTGATGGACCGGGCACAGTCAAGGATATTTTTGGTCGACATTACCATTCCGTATGACGAGAACCTCGTGAAAGCCGAAACAGACAAGCAAACAAAATATCTGGACCTGGCTCACGAGGTGACCGACATGTGGGGTGGTCTGCCGACCGAAATTATTCCTGTAGTCGTCTCTGCAAACGGGCTAATCCCAGTCAGCCTCTCGGGTCATCTGAGGCGGCTGGGACTACGTGGCGGACCGCTCCAGGTTCAAATGCAGAAGGCGGTGCTCCTCAATACCGCCCGCATCGTCCGCCGGTTTCTTTCCCTTTCCCCCTAACCCTCGGCCGTTTGGTCTCCCCTGCCGAGGGCCTCCATCTGGTTGGGCTTTTACTTATTTATGTACTTTTATATTTATTTTATGCTATTGATATTTATGTATATTTATCTTTTCATTTTCATTTATAATTATATATTTATAGAACCCAACCAGATGAGAAAACTATATAGATACCCCACATAATAATAATCTTTATTTGCAAGAATATGGTTGTACAATGGTTTTTGAGTATAATTCCGGTTTGATATTTTAATTTTATGTTCCTTTATATCGTGTGGTGAGATGAAGACATTTTGTTATCAGTTTCCGAGTAATTTCTAAGATAGTTCATAATTCATCAAAATATTAACACTGGGTTTTATGTTGGTTATGGTAAGACCAGAGGTCTTTTATAAACCATTGGTACATAAATAAAATTATTTTTATATGTATTCCGTAAAAGCCGTGGTAACTCAGAAGAAACATAAGCATATATTTTTTTTAATTCAATATAGAATATCAATAATTCTTATTAAAAGTCACTCTGAAGTTTAATTTACCCCTGGTTCAAAAAATACTTCTGTCCTGGGACGTACCAGCAAGAAACTAAGAAGGACTTTAAAAAATATAATTGAGGCTGAGTAAGCGTTTGACGTAAATTAATTTGTTGCCCTAATACAGTCTATAACGTTGGCCCTGCGATTTTTAACTTTTCACTATAAAGATAAATTAGAATTTTCATCATTTAAAAAAATACAAAAATATTAGTGTTTTTCTAAGGAGGTTAAAATTTAAGAGGTAAAAATTTTCGCTCTCACAAGGCAGATACCATTTTTTGCAACTCTAATCATGTCTCTAACCTAGATTCAATTCATATTTTCCATAAATTACATCTGGAATATTGCCTTTGCATCGCACATCTGGTTTTAGTAATGTCTTTTTCACACTTTTATTATTCTTGTAATATTCACGTAAATCATATTTGACGACCGGAGGGTCACATCGGTGGGGAGTTCGGTTACATGTTGTTCTTAGAATTCCACTTGGTAAAAAAAAACTAAAAAGTATCTGAGTATAGGCGAAAGACAGCTAATGGTTAAGACCGCGCACTTAATAGCAGTGGATTCAGATACGTCATCAATTAAGTTATTAATTTATTTATTACAGACAGCACTTACAAACAATGACACAATTCACACACACGTAAAATGTATGCAAAACCGGATAATACTAAAACAACACCAACAATAACGAAACTAAATATGACATTTAATAACACGATAAGGGTGACAACCGAGCACACAGTCCACTTGATGGTAAGTGGTTACTGTGGCCCATAGACATATACATCTATCCTCGATTACGAATCAAAATGCATCCGTTACTAATATGGAAAGTCTGGTTTGCAGTAAAAAGTGTCACGAGAAAAACAATGTAGCTAAATCAATTATTTTACAAAGAGTTATGAATTATCCACCAGTAGTCGGCAGCGAGTGTATTCTAACTAATTAAATTCAAGTTTTTTTATAGTATAAGGGTGACAAACGAGCACACAGTCCTCCTGATGGTAAGTGGATGCTGTGGCCATAGATATCCACATTTATCTTCAATTAAGAATCAAAAAGCAGATGCGTTGCCAGCCCTGAGGACTAAGATGAAATGCCTCGTTTCCAGTAAAAAGGGGTAAAGTTTTGTCAAAATGGTTCCTCAGCATAAAAAATGGAGCTTTAGCTTCAGCGCTGATTTTGAATGAAACCTGTTTTCGTTTCAAGATGCAACAAGAGAAAAATTGAGTAGAAATGCCTTTTACTTTTGATTTTTTTATATACGTTAGAGTCATGCTTCAGTGAAATTATGGTTATAGCACGAATGGGTAGGCACGACCGGGAAATGACCACGCTCTCACAGAATATCAGCGTAGGACAGCAGCTTAATGTTGTTGTTTTGCGTATGGTGACATTGGACATCTGGGGACCCTCTTGACTGGAAACGAGGCATTCCATTATAGTCCTCCGGTATGACAACGCATCTGCATTTTGATTTCTTAATCGAGGAAAGATGCAGATATTTTTGGGTCACAGCATTCACATACCATAAGGTGGAATGTGTGCTCTTTGTCATCCTTATTCTATAAAAATATTACAGTGATTGGTGCAAGGTGATTAGTACAAGCCTACTGATTAATAGGAATATTCTCTTATAACTGAATCTATACTCTTATATATATAATTGAAGTTTCTGTCTTATCTGTATAATATCTGCTTTCTACCGAGCTCTGTGACAGGATATATTTTCAATTTATCGACAGTCAAAATTTGTATTTTGTAGATGGCGGCAATACACAAGAGACTGAAGTGACTAAAAAAGTTTCTTGGTGGAATTCTAAGCTGAAAGACCTTATGGAAAAGACCAGGAAACTATTTAATAGGGCTAAGAAAACCAAAGAGTGGGATATTTATAGTGCAGCCCTAACTGAATATAATAAAGAAATTAGGAAAGCCAAGAGAGCATCGTGGAGCAACCTATGCGAGGAAATTGAGTCTTTGCCTCGCAGTGCAAGACTACAAAAGATGCTATCGAAAGCTAAACCTAATCAGATCGGGCTTCTTAAAAAGCTGGAAGGTAACTTCACTAATAGTGAAACAGAAACATTGGAGTTATTAGCGTCAACCCATTTCCCAGGGTCATACAAGACTTCAGCCTTGAACTCTTTCAGAGCCCTACGAAGGCCTTGCAATGAGGACTGGCGTAGAGCTGCAAAGATAATAAGGCCAAACCTGGTGCAGTGGGTGCTCGACGAGGTGGACAAGCTCTTTGAAAGAGTCATTGCAAACCGCCTCGCCGAGCACCTTGCGGGACGGGGCCGGATCTTGCGGAACACCAGTTTGGTTTCCGCAAGAGGCGCTCTACGGTGGACGCCATCATGCGCGTGAGAGCCCTCACGACGGGGGATGCAGTGGCCAGAGGGGGGCTGTCTTGGCGGTGTCTCTCGACATCGCCAACGCCTTCAACTCCATGCCCTGGAGCTGCATTAGGGAGGCACTCCGGTATCACCGGGTGCCGACCTATCTCCGTCGTATAGTCGGGGACTACCTGACGGACAGGGCCGTCATCTACCCCGGTCGCAACGGTGAGTGGAACCGGCGAGAGATGTCGTGCGGTGTCCCACAGGGTTCGGTTCTGGGGAGCGTAGTTTGCTACGCTGACGACACGCTGGTACTGGCACAAGGGGGGTCGTACGAGGCGGCGGCGGAAACTATGACACGCGGGGTTGCGATAGTCGTTGAGAGGATTCGGCAACTGGGTCTCGAGGTGGCTCTGCACAAGTCCGAGGCCATGCACTTCCATGGTCCTCGGAACAGGCCACCACCAGGATCCTCAGTGATGGTAGGAGGGGTATCCATCGGCGTCGAGTCGACGCTGAAGTACCTAGGACTCGTCCTCGACGGCCAATGGAACTTCGTTGAGCACTTCCGACGTTTGGCTCCCAAACTGGAACGGACCGGGGCTGCCTTCAGGCGGCTCCTGCCGAACCTGGGAGGGCCAAACGCCTCCTGCCGGAGGCTCTACGCGGGGATCGTGCGATCCATGGCCCTTTACGGGGCCCCGGTGTGGGCGCGTGGTTTGGCGCGGCTTGCCGTCCACCACCTGAACGCGCCCCAAAGGGTGGTCGCCGTGAAAATGGTTCGCGGCTACCGCACGATCTCCCGCGAGGCGGCGAGCCTCCTTGCCGGATTGCCGCCATGGGATCTGGAGGCGGTAGTCCTCGCACGCCTGCACGAATGGCGCGCGGAGGCACTATGCTGAGGGGAAATCCCGCTGCCGCGGCAAGTTGTCGCGCAGCGGATAGACTTCCGGCACGATCTCATGGCGACATGGAGAGAGCGACTGTCGCAACCCCGTGCTGGGCACGCCACTATAGCGGCGATAAGACCCCTCTTCGAGGAGTGGCTTGAGAGACGCCACGGCATCCTCACCTTCCGCCTGACGCAGGTCCTCACCGGACACGGTGTGTTCGGGAGGTTCCTGCACCGAATCGGGCGGGAGGAAACGCCCGGGTGCTCCCACTGTGAGGATGGACCGGAGGACACGGTGGAACACACCGTGGAGGTGTGCCCTGCTTGGGCGGAGCACCGCCGTGTCCTCGTAGCGGCGATAGGCGGCGGCGACCTCTCGCGTCCGGCCCTGGTCGAAGCCATGGTCCGGAGCGAGACGGAATGGGATGCCGTCACCACCTTCTGCGAAGCAGTGATGCTAGCGAAGGAGGTGGCGGAGCGGGAGAAGGAGAGAGCAGCAGCTTTCCTCCCCGGCCGCCGCGGGAGACGCCCCGGGCGTCGGGGGCTACGTCGTGGCCCCCGGCCACCGTAGGCGCGGGCCTGTGGACGGCGAGCAATGGGTAGCTCGTCGTCCGTCCGTCTAATGACGACAGGCCGTGTCGACGGCGCGTTTTGTTCCACGCGCGCCTCAAAGAGCTGTCAGCAGCGTGAAGGGGCCCGTAAGGGCCAACGCCTGCCGGGGCTGCGGGCTGTTCGAAAGAGATACCGCGGCTCCGGAACGTAAGGGCACTGAAGGAACACAGATGGTTTTTAGTCAGTAAAAGTCTGACACTCCCTTACGCTCCACCCAGAGCGAAAGGGGTCATTAGATGATTTTCCATCTGCAAAAAAAAAAAAAAAGGTCATACAAGACTTCAGCCTTGAACTTTTTCAGAGCCCTACGAAGGCCTTGCAATGAGGACTGGCGTAGAGCTGCAAAGATAATAAGGCCAAACCTGGTGCAGCGGGCTGTTGACTTCTTTGAACCATTTAAATCAAGCGGGGAGGATAGAATAATTCCCATCCAACTACACAGGGGTATCGACATCCTTCTTCCTTATCTGGTGATAATCTTCAGAGCAAGTTTTGCATGGGGATATATTCCAGAACGATGGACAATTGTCAGGGTTCTATTTATACTTAAGGCTGGTAGAAAGGACTACACTTTACCAAAGTCCTTTAGACCTATAAGCCTATCTTCCTTTCTCCTTAAGACATTGGAAAAGGTTATAGATAGATATATAAGGGGTGTAGCTCTAGCTACGAGACCCACACATTACAACCAGCACGCTTACCGCAGAGGCAAATCTACGGAAACAGCCCTAATCAGTGTCATTGACAGGGTCGAAAAAGCACTGGAGGATAAGGAAATAGCTCTGTGTGCCTTTCTAAATATTGAGGGCGCCTTCGACAGTAGCCCGACAGTAGTAATTGGGGGCCTAACATACAAAAATGTTGTTTGTTACTGTCGGCGATATCGGTACATGGTAAAGTTTCTATGAACTTATGTTTGTATCGTAACATAATGTGTAATTAATAAATGTAATATATTAAAAATAAATAACAAATAATGTATAAATAACATTTAAAAAGAATAACCCACTTAAATTATTGAATATTAAATATTATTAACGATTGCTTTAAAATTGTATTTGTAACAATTAGTACAGTCACGCTACAGCTATATTATGATCGTTGCACGAATGGATCAGCTCGACTGGTGAAGAAGTACGCTCTCACGGTATACCGACGTAAAATAGCAGCTTAGTACTGCTGTTTCGTACGATGAGTGTAGAGGACCGGACACACTGAAGACGAGGTAAATCATCTTGGTCCTCAGGGGTGACAACGCATCTGCATTTTGATTCTTAATCGATGATAGATTATGTCTATCTGTTACAGTACAATTTACCATCAGGTAGACTATGTGCTTGTTTGTCCCTTGTTATCTACAAAAAATGAAATTTAAATAAAAGACATACATTAGGGTTCCTCCATATAATTTCATTCATTACATGGAATCCATATAATTTCATTATCATTGTCTATCATTATGTGTCACAGTTTCTTCTAAAAATTTCACGTAGTCAGAGTCCAAAGAGTTAGCTACTTGTACCACGTTTAGCCAAAAGTGTTTTTTTTTAGGTAGGGTTGACAAACAAGTTGCTGCGTCCCATAGACATCTACATCTATCTTCAATTACAAATCAAAATGCTGATGCATTGTCACCCCTGAGAACTAAGATGGAATTACTCGTTTCCAGTTAAAAGTGTCTCCGGTTCTCCATACTCACCATACAAAACACAGCAGCATTAAGCTACTATTCTGTGAGAGCGTTTTCCTTCCCCGGTTGAGCCGACCCATTCGTGCTACAACTATACTACTAATATAACTGCAGCAAGGCTCTACAACGTATAAAACCTACCATGTGTAGCTAAAGATAGAAAATTATAAAATGAATTATAAACGGCTAGCTCAACGTTTACTCTGTTACTAACCCAATACCCCCGTTATGTCACTCTAGGCAAGAAACACAGTTGGCACATTCTTTTTTTTAAATGTCACATAAATATGGGTCCTATAAATCCTAGACAAACATGAGAATACTTAAGAATTAAATAAATAAAAGTATTTTCTTAGATACAGATCGTATTACTAAATATACATAGATAATAAGACATACATAATGTGCATTTTAATGCTGCATTTAAAATCATTAAAATGCATCGTTAATCATCATCATCATCATCATCATTACAGCCCTTCACAAGTCCACTGCTGAACATAGGCCTCCCCCAAGGAATGCCACAAAGCACGGTCCTGAGCCACCTGCATCCATCGACTTCCTGCATGTCTTACGTGACGTGACGAGACGTGTAGGAAGTCGATGGATGCAGGTGCTCAGGACCGTGCATTGTGGCGTGCCTTGGAAGAGGCCGATGTTCAGCGGCGGACTTGTGCAGGCTGTGATGATGGTGATGATAATGTTTATTTCTCATATTTAAATCAGTTGGCACTTTAATCCATAACTTTCCCGGCGTTCATATGCTCTTATTTTTGCATTCAGGTATAACACAATAATGATATAGACGATAACTCATTATTAAACATTAAAAAGCATATTATTCCTATAAATTAAAACAACATTCTTTCTGTGAGACGGAGAGCAAGTGAATGAATTTGTTCAAGAACATAATTGTCATACAATCGTACAACAGTTCGTAATAACACAATAGATGGCATTACTGGTATTTTGATATAATACTAACACCCCCACTTATCAAAATAACATAGATGCCTACAATATTTTACCCCATCTAAATAAAACAAAATAATTATATTGTTTTTACATCCTGTATTCCTAATAGCTGCAAAAACTAATAATGCTTGGTATTACCCAAACCTTTAGTGAACAGGTCAGGTCTGCTGGCATTTCAGGTGTTTCCACATATCTTAGTTCAATAATTTTATCAGCGGTACAGTCTTTACAAAAATGGTAGCGAATATCAATATGTTTGGTTCTTGTGTTAAAACTACTACTTGAAGACGGCCTAAGTGCACCCTGGTTATCATTAAATATTGTTATTGTATAGGATTCATTAATAATTTCCTTTGACAAGTTGTGCAAATAAATTGCTTCTCTGCAAGCATCTGCTATGCCCATGTATTCAGATTCTGTGCTTGAGAGAGCAATTGTTTTCTGTTTTATAGCCTCCCATGACACTATACTACCAGCTAATTTGAAACACACACCTGTGGAAGACCTCGCCTGTCAATAATATTGTTTTCCTAATCTGCATCAAAATATCCTTCTAATTTATCATTACTATATCTAGTGTATTTTAACCCATAATATGTAGTATTTTTTAAATATTTTAAAATTCTTTAAGCATAAGAAGTTACATTACCATAGCAATTGTTAAATTGACTAACGAAACTTACTGAATATGCTATATCAGGTCTGGTTAATACTGCCAAATACATGAGCCCACCTATAGTTTCTGATAAGGTATTTGACTATCACAATTTTTATTACCTAAATTAATATTCAATTTAGACCTTAAGGACGCGTTTGCAAATCAACCAAAATTAGGGTGTTTTTCGGTAGATTTTGTGACAAAACTAAACCAAATCAAATATAAGTAAAAACTACCATGTATAGATTGGTTCTTCATCTGCAAATGTCTGTAACTCTTTTGTTGAAAATAGTAGTTTTTTATATTGTAAAAACGAACTTTCGTTGCCATTTTCTACAAAATTAACGATACCGGCTTGTGTTTCGGTAGATGTTTTGGTATATTATCAACATATTTAAAAATTTAAAAAATACTATAAGATGACAGACATATTCAATTAAAAAACTCTGGGTTTATTTTTTAACAAAATGTCACAAATAGTCGTAAAAAAAATAAAAACTGATGCACATTTTTTCACATATTTTGGTAATATGGATGAATCATAATGTATTGCAATAAGGGCTATTTTATTGTTGGTGCCTGCTTTGATTTATTGTACAAAGATTTCGATGAAACCACAGTCCGCGCTCGGCCGCCGTCGTGAGTGGACACTGTATCGCCTGTTTGCAGCGGCTCATTCTGAAAAGATCGCTGTACATACACAAAATATTAGAAAAAAACAAATTGGAAACATAAGTACTTGACAAGTGATAAAATTATTATTTTTATACTCACAGTTTTTATTTAGCTAAAAATAAGTAGGATATATAAACTTACCTACTACTGCAACTCGTGGACGAGCGGAACTAGGTGTGCCGAGTTTGGGCTCGTTTTGTTGGTTATGATGAGACCTTACCTCTGGACTTGATGGCATGACCTGAAGGTGTACTTTCGTGACCGCTATTTGAACTTCTTGCAGAGTAAAACTAGGGGTGACGAATTTGGGCTCCGTTTTGTTAGTTATGACGAGTCTATACCTCTGGACTTGATGGAGTGACCTGAAGGTCTAAATCGGTGATTGCAACTGGAACTCCTAGACTGGTAGAACTAGGCGTGCCGAGTTTGGGTTCGTTTTGTTAGTTACGATGAGACCTTACCACCGGACTTGATAGAGTGACCTGAAGGGGTAATTCAGTAACTACTGCTGGAATTTCTGAACGAGTAGAACTAGGTGTGCCGAATTTGGGCTTCGTTTTGTTAGTTATGACGAGTCCATACCTCCGGACTTGATGGAGTGACCTGAAGGTGTAGTTCAGTGATTACAAGTGGAACTCCTAGACTTGTAGAACTAGGTGTGCCGAGTTTGGGTTCGTTTTGTTAGTTACGATGAGACCTTACCACCGGACTTGATTGAGTGACCTGAAGGTGTAATCAGGTGGTTACAAATGGAATTCCTAGACTAGTAGAACTAGGTGTGACGAGTTTGGGTTCGTTTTGTTAGTTACGATGAGACCTTACCACCGGACTTGATAGAGTGACCTGAAGGGGTAATTCAGTAACTACTGCTGGAATTTCTGAACGAGTAGAACTAGGTGTGCCGAATTTGGGCTTCGTTTTGTTAGTTATGACGAGTCCATACCTCCGGACTTGATGGAGTGACCTGAAGGTGTAGTTCAGTGATTACAAGTGGAACTCCTAGACTTGTAGAACTAGGTATGCCGAGTTTGGGTTCGTTTTGTTAGTTACGATGAGACCTTACCACCGGACTTGATTGAGTGACCTGAAGGTGTAATCAGGTGGTTACAAATGGAATTCCTAGACTAGTAGAACTAGGTGTGACGAGTTTGGTTTCGTTTTGTTAGTTACGATAAGACCTTACCACCGGACTTGATGGAGTGAAATTCGGCACACCTAGTTCTACTGGTTCAGAAATTCCAGCAGTAGTTACTGAATTACCCCTTCAGGTCACTCCATCAAGTCTGGTGGTAAGGTCTCATCATAACTAACAAAACGAACCCAAACTCAGCACACCTAGTCCTACAAGTTCAGAAGTTCCACTTGTAATCACCGAACTATACCTTCAGGTCACTCCATCATGTCCGGTGGTAAGGTCTCATCATAACCTACAAAACGAACCCAAACTCGGCACACCTAGTTCCACCAGTCTAGGAGTTCCAGTTGCAATCACCGATTTATACCTTCAGGTCACTCCATCAAGTCCGGAGGTATGGACTCGTCATAACTAACAAAACGGAGCCCAAATTCGGCACACCTAGTTCTACTCGTTCAGAAATTCCAGCAGTAGTTACTGAATTACCCCTTCAGGTCACTCCATCAAGTCTGGTGGTAAGGTCTCATCATAACTAACAAAACGAACCCAAACTCGGCACACCTAGTTCTACTAGTCTAGGAGTTCCACTTGTAATCACCGAATTACACCTTCAGGTCACTCCATCAAGTCCGGTGGTAAGGTCTCATCATAACCAACAAAACGAACCCAAACTCGGCACACCTAGTTCCACTAGTCTAGGAGTTCCTATTGTTGTAATCACCAAATTACACCTTCAGGTCACTCCATCAAGTCCGCAGGTAGGTAAGGTCTTATTATAACTGACAAAACCAGTTCAAAGTCCAGAGCTAACATCTCACTACCAGTAGAGGGCTTCCAGTGCCAAGCAGTCTTTGGAGCAGGTATTCATATTTCGTATCGAAGTATATTTCTGAGGTAGGTATAAGAAATGAAAAACAAATTCAATCTTTCAAATTATCAAAATAATTTCATTTGACTACGATTCCCACAGCCAACCGTGCGTACACTAGTGTGTGTGTGACTTTTGTCAATGTAGTAGTGCGATTCTATACCTATCCATTTTGTAAACGCGTCCTTAAAATTGGGTGTATCAGCAAGCTTACAATTTGTCATGTTGAATATTTTCAATAACCGATTAATATAATTAATTTGGCTCATTGTAACAGTACCACTTATTTTATCAATATTTACAGTCATGCCTAAACAATTTTTAACTTGTCCTATATCTTTTAACTTTAACTTTGAGGACAATACCTTTTTTAAACTATTACATTCAATATTATTGTTTGGTTAACACAAAGAAATCATCGACTTAGGCAACACGGCAACAACGGCATTCTCTATCAGTCAACCCATGTAATAATGTCTGGATTTCGGTCACGGCGGCCTGCCTCAACATAGACTAGCCATCGGCGCAAGACACGCTTATATTGTCCAAGTGTATGCGCAAGCACAGGTGCACTCTCTATTACTTCACTCCCATAATCCGATGGGATGGTAAAGCTACACGAACGAAGGTAGGCGCAGGACCAACGGCTTTACGTGCTCTCCGAGGCACGGGAGTGAGACGCTACCAACATCCCGACTCCGGGCAGCTACTGATAATCTTTTGACGGAAAAACTCAACAATCGATTTTTTGGCCCGACCTGGGATTCGAACCCAGAACCTCATGATCAGCAGTCACACTACTCCAACCACTAGACCAAGGAGGTTGTCAAAGCGAATGCAGTCAACCCATGTAGTGTTAAATTAAATAGGGTTATACTCATCTTTGATTTCAAATTGTATTTTAATTTCAAAATTAGTTTTACAGATATTTTCGCTTTACATTTTACTCATTTTTTATTACTGACGTTACAGGTGCTTTGCACTTCCCATGGTCACGGGGACACTGGATCATGGGTGCAAAGCAACGGAAACGTCGGTTATTAAAAAAAAAGTAATATAAAGGAGAAAAATCAGTAAAACTCCCTTTATTACTAGTTGTTTCGTGTTCGAGTAAAGATAACAAATCGTTAGTTATAAGTAGCTTTCTAATATATCTCTGTACGCACATCTGAAACAATAGATTGAAATCAGTGCGGCGGGAGATTATGTTTGTCTTTTGAAATCTTTTTTTCTTTAATTTATTTATTTAGGACAACCAACAAGTCGTACACGAACACAATGTAAATACTACAAATTACAGGAAGGCTTATATCTAGGTGTCGTCTTAATTAAAAGTTGCCACGGCATGCGTCTTTATTTTATCCCATCAATTATTTATCTTGAACGGTATTTCAAATAAATGTTTGTTTTTAATATCTGTTAATTATTGTAAACTGTTTACTAATATAAACTATATTACTTATTACTATTATTTCTATTAATTTTTTTACAATTATACGATACGATTTTTTTAATTTAAATTATTATTATATGTTACCGACACTGCTAATAAATTTAAAATAGTGTTCTTTTAACATATTAATTTTAATTCCAAATTTTTTATTTAAATGACATCAATTTTATATTATAGAATATATAATATATAATAATAATATATATATAATAGCAGCCGTCGTAGCTCAAATCAGTTTGCACCAAGAAATTTTAAAACAGAATTAAATGAGTGGTCACCGTTATAAGAGCCGTGGTAGCTCAGATGGTTAGCGCTCGCTGTAAATATAACAGAATATGCGAGTAACCCGGGTTCAATCCCCGCCGGCACCAATGAAATTGTTAATTGCAATTTTAAGTGCTGATTTACCACGTGCTCGGCGGTGAAGGAAAACATCGTGAGGAAACCTGTATGTCTGAGGAATACGAAAAAAAATATTTCGAAGATATATGAAGTTCGCCAACATGCATTGGGGCAGCGCGGCGGACACTTCCTTGCCCTAAAACCCTCTCAGAAATGAGGGGAGACCTGTGCCTGTGCCCAGCAGTGGGACGTATATAGGTTGTAACTTTACACCGTTATAGGTTACCAAAAGCTCATTGCTGAACATAGGTCTCCGTCTCAGGTTGGTCCATACTTAGACACCACGCTTCGCAGGCAAGTTGACAACCCTGGTTATTGTTTTTTAGTTTCTATTGGGGAGATGCTGCTTTCCTTCATCTTGTTTGTGTCCCTGTGTCGCCTCTTACGACAGCCACGAGATGATATGGTGTAATGGATCAAAAATTCAAGTGAAAAATTTTGCAGACCTTTACTGTTAGCTTACATTTGGGTCTAGTTTTAATTTTGTAGTTGTAAGTTTTAAGAAACATTTGTTGTCCACGTTGCATGCCGTGGCAACGTTTAATTAAGACGATACTTAGATACAAACTTTCCCGTTATTTCTAGTATTTACATTGTGTTCGCGTATGTCTTGGTGGTTGTCCTAAATAAATAAATAAATAAATGGATATTCTTCCACCGCCACCTCACGCTCTGAATAGATGGTAGGGCTCGTGTTAGGGAAGTCTCCTGTTTGTTTTGTAATGTTTCAGAGGTCTACGGGCTAAAAGAGGCACCATTCTGTCTTCTGTCATTCATAAAAAGTCCTTCCGAACAGCTGTTTATCATCATTATCATTACAACTCTTCACGTCCTTTTTTTATAGGATAGGGTGATAGACGAGTACACAGTCCACCTGATGGTTAGTGGTTGCTTAGGCCCGTAGACATCTACATCCATCCTCGATTACAAATAAAAATACAGATGCGTTGTCACCCGTGAGGACTAAGATGCAATGCCTCGTTTCCAATAAAAAGGGTCTCCGGTTCTCTACGCTCACCATGCGAACCACAGCAGAGCGTGGTCTTTCCCCGGTCGAGCCGACCCATTCGTGCTACAACTATACTACTTATATAACTGCAGCATGGCTCTACCATGTGTCTACTGCTGAACATATTCCTCTGCAAAGAAATGAAATAACAACTAAAGTTTTACTAGTGGTAGGACTTCGTGTCTGGCTTGGAGTCCGTCTGAGTAATTACCACTCTCTTGCCTACTTCCGTCGACAAACAGCAGACCTTGTATTGCTGTCTGTATAGTTACAGGCTGCGGGGCATCCCCACCTTAGACCACATAGCTGACAATAGGTTAGCCAGATCGGAGGACCAAAATATCTGGACAAATTATGAAAAAGTCGTGACCTTGGGATTGCTGTCGGGAGAAATAAATATTAAAAATAAAACGTTATTTTTTTAATTAAGAGGCTACAAAAATACTTTAAACAAAACTAATTTAAGTATATTACATTTTTATTTTGCCACAAGTATCTGGCATTGGACTTTACTAGACTCCACCAATTTTAATCCTTTAGTAGTATTTAGATAATATTTAAAATTTTCTGCAAAGTTCAGTCTAATTACTAACTCAGCTTGTATTATGCTGTTTGTCTGGAGATTTTGAGTGTTGTCGGGAATCTGAAGATAATTTAAAATGTCGAAAGAATCCAGTCGAATCCCGACCATCTGGTAACCCTATTTGTAGCCTTTCTTGTTTGAAGATGGCTGTTGATATTCATGGATATAATTTGGTTTTTCATTTCTCTTTAAAAAAAACGCATTAATAACAATAATATAATAACAATAATATAATTAGTAGATAACAAGTTAGTTGCCCATCAAGATCTTTTTTTCATATAACATTGGGATAGCACAAATGAATACGAAATAAAGTCGCACAAGACCCAATTCATAAAGACAAAAATAAACTTCGGAATCATACGCAAGAACGGATTCAATTTCAAGCCTAAATGTCGCAGTAATGGAGATTTAGAGTGGATACGGCTCTTTCTAGAAAAAAAAGAAACAGGAATATTGATGGTCCTTGCAGTCAGTGAATTTTTGTAACATTAAATAAATAAAAAATGCGAAGTCAGGAAAAATTATTGTTTTTAAATAATGGGAAATTATTTAAATAATCAGTAATTATTTTATAGTATTATACGAATAGTAATTCACAAAGGAACGTATGCCAATTTACAATGCTGTCTTATTCCCTTAATGTATAGTAGTGAGAGTTGGGCTGGGCAGAAGAAGCACGAAATTAGAATAAATGCTGTAGAAATGCGGTCATTAAGGAATATGTTAGGGATTAATCTGCATGACAGGTCAACCCCTCTGGATGACAGGCGTGAGAGTTTATGTTTACGCGTTATACAAAGTATTTGAAATATGCTTAATTTTATTTTAAATATATGATGCCATTATAAACATAACTTGTACAAAAACCAAGTCTCGCAACTCAGTCCTTCTATCGTAAAAAATTGTGAGATCCATGTAATGTCAAGTGGTTTAATTTATTCAGTTCCTACTTAAGAGTATTTCTGTCTTAAGTTATATTGCTAAACTACGCACCTGCAATTACCCTGGTGTTGCGGTTGATCATGGGCGGCGGTAATCACTTAACATCAGGTGAGCCGCATGCTCGTTTGCACCCTCTTCTATAAAAAAAGCTCTCTTTATAAGCTAGTTTCAATATTTTAATAAACAAAAACGGTATAAAAATAGAAAAAAGTTACTTTTGCAAATGATTTGTACAACCTTTCATATTGTATAATTTAATTTAAAAACAGTTTTCTAGGTTTGTTGCCAGTTCTTCCCAGGATGGAGGTTTTTTTTCGGAACTAATGATAAGAGTGAAAAATTACTTTCAATAAGAATTACTTGTAACATATATTGACTAAAAATATTCTTTTCTATTCTATATAACGTGCTGTGTTCTCCATTCAGTGTAGATAAATTTCGTAAATTTCAATTAAAGCACACTACGTGCATTAGATTGCTTTTGGTTAAAATTAATTGATTAAGATTGGCGAGGAATGGTGATTTTCTTTCTTTACCATCGGTTCCTATAGATCCGTATTATAGCGATTGGCTTAGCCGTCCGATAGGTAGGTGGGTACACAATAGCTCTGCCAAATGAATGCCGTAGTCATAGCCGGTTTGGGTATTTTACGTCGTACGTAACGTAACAATTAAACCGAATCCTCCCTAAATCCCATAAAAAACAATGAATAGTCTCGTTTTTTAAATTCAACCGATTGAAACGAACATCATTCATCATCATCATCATTCATCGAGAAGGACCACGCTCTCACAACTTAAAATAGCAGCTTAATACTGCAGTGTTTCGCTGTTTCGTATGGTGAGTGTAGAGATCGGGAAATCCCATTTTTGTTGAAACGAGGCATTCCATCTTAGTCCTCAGGGGTGACAACGCATTTGTGCTTTGATAAATTTCGTATAATTAATTTTATTCCAAATGATCACGTAAATAAGAGGTGTTTACCTATGAAAATGCCGTTCTGCAGTAATGACCATTTCAAATCAAAATATTTTTTTTGACTTAGAATTCTAATTTAAAATTTATTTTATTTTATAAATCATTGAATTCATTTTTCAAAATTGGTCATTTGTTTATTGATTAGCGTTATGTTTTCGTCATGGATATACGTTTAAAATTCGAGTAATTATGGTATATGAGTACCGTCGTGGCAGAACAACAACAACGCGACGTTTACGGAGCGAATATTAAAAACGAACACACCACCTGTTATTGGTTTGCCCGCTTCCGTTCTGAAAATTTCGACCTCAAAAATGGACCCCGTGGTCGTCCAAAAACTTTTGTCGAGAACGACGAATCAAAGGCGATTGTGGAAACTGGTGATACCCATCCTACGGCTGAATTAGCAGCAGCTTTTGTAGTTTGCATCAAAACAATATTGGTTCATTTGCGTCAAATTTGCAAGGTGAAAAGGACAATTGACAAAACTTGGTAAATGGGTGCCCTACGAACTCAATGATTGCCAGAGCAGTTTCTTGCACTGTTCAACGGGCACACAAACGAAAGAATTTTGAACCGAATGGTTACCTGCGACGAAAAATAGCTTATATTTAACTATAGCTTTAACTATATATGAGCGCTTACTCAGCAAGTTGGTTAGATTCTGGTTCAGCACCTAAACAATGCACTAAATACAAACTTACCCCTAGTAAAGTGTTGGTCACTGTTTGGCTGTCTGGCACCAGTGTGAATCATCACAGCTTCCTAACAAACGGGATGAGCATTAACGCCTATGTGTACTGTGAAAACTGAACACAATTATGGAATGTCTCCAACCAGCTTTGGTCAATCACTCATCCCAGCTGCTCCTATACGACAACGCGAAACCTCATACTGTACAACAAACGGTCTCCAAGTTACAAGAGGGAGAGTTGGGAGCTCTCCGTCATCCACCGTAATCTTGACCTTGCGCCTTCAATACCATAGAGGCAGTACAATATGCCTTTGAAGAATTTGTTGCCTCACGCCCAGCTGCTTTCTTCAAGACGGGCATCAATAAACTGCCACTGCGTTGGCAAAGATGGTTCGATTGCGTGATTATTTTGATTAATTGAAATAAAAAATAATTTCATAGGTAAAAATCTAGTAACAGAAACGATTATAGTTTGTATGTCCTTTCGACAACCTGCAATAATAGATGAAGAAAAAAACATTAAAATACTCCTGAAAAAATGACATTTAAAAAAATAAAACACAAAAGTTATTGTGTTGAAATATGGCAACTTAAATTATCAGAAATATTCAACAAGTCAAGAGGGAGATTAATGAATAGAAAAAAGAGTTGCACAAATTAAAAGCAAACAATACCCGCCGCCGGAGTCCCCCACCAGCTGTTCACCCTTTCCGCCGTCTTGAAAAAATTAAATTTCGCAAAGATTTATTAATTAACAGATTCATTATATTTTTGTAGGTTTACAGAATTTTTAATCAAACATATTAAGCTTCCACGTTCCGTAACAGAAAGCATTAGCCCATATCATCCCGTAGGTGTCGTAAGAGGCGACAAAGTCTCGGACTGGGAGCGACTAAATCTAGTCCTATTCAATCCCCAGAAGACACAAGTTTGCGCGTTTACCGCTAAAAAGAACTCCTTCGTCATATCTCCTCAGTTTCAAGGCACTCCCCAAGTAAAAGCTAACTTTAAAGAATATAAAACTTTCACTTCGTAATAGCTCCAAAGTCGAGGCTTTAACTCTACACACTACGTCTCAGCACTGATTTCTGAAGCTGCATTATGTGGAAATCTTTTTATCATTTTTAGTTCTTTGAAGTTACCTTTCACTTTTGAGTGACGTGCAATTTCGTGGTCGTTCGGAGGAGAAGGTTACATTGTCCTCTAAAATGCTTGACGTGTTCAGCAGAGCGGGACAGTATTTCATGCCGGCACACCACCTGCAACTTCATAAGGCGCGGGTTCGGCCGCACATGGAATACTGTTCCATATGGGCCTGGGCTCCCCAGTACCAGCTCCTTCCATTTGATCGCATCCAGCGCAGGGCTTTCGAATCGTCGGAGACTAATAATCTATGAAGGAGACCTCTGCTAAGCAGTAGATTTTTATCAGGCTAGGATTAGTAGTAGTCAGAAGATATCATTCAGTGTCGTACCGAGGGAATAACCCGAAAGACCTTGTGAATTATTTTTTTTCTAAATTTCTTTTTCGGTTTTGAAGTGTGGTGTCGGCGACAATAGGGAAATACGAAAAAAAAAACATATGTTAAGGCCAGGCGCAGTTGAGATGGATACGTCTGGTACAGCGGTACCGCGGTCTGGTACCGTATATCCGTTTGCCAATTGTTACAAAAGAGGCAAATCTTTACTTATTTTTACTTCAATGCGAGAGGACCATGTCCAGCTATGGTCTTTTACTGGCTGATGATGATGAAGTAGAATATTTCTTTATCAGGAAAAAACTTCATCATCATCATTACAGCCCTTCACAGATCCACCGCTGAACATAGGACTCCCATAAGATGTGCCATAAAGTACAAGGAACAATATATTCTACAAAATACAAAATCAAAGTGAATAAATAAAATTTTGAATGTTGTTCCCGTACTACCATTATCTCCTGTATCGTGCAGGCGATATACACACATAAATAACACAAGGCAAACATCCAGACCCAGAACAATTATTTGTAGGCCATACAACTAGTTGTTCCTTGCAGGATTCGAACCCGCGGCCCTCAGCGCTGCAATTCGAAGCTAAGCCACTGCGCCAGGGAGCTGAATTATTTTCACATGATAGCTTTTGAAGTTTACCTTTAACTCTTTTATATATTATCTCTTACCGCTGCCTTCAGATGCTATTATGTGCTTATTACTTCATTATTTTTAGTTTTAAAAGTCGGTTTTATTTTTTTATTAATCACTTTTTAAAATCTAAAGCTACGTTATAAGAGTGGATCGGCTCGAAAGGAAAAGGACCACGCTCTCACGGAATACCAGCGTATAACAGCAGCTTAATGCTGCTGTGTTCGTATGTTGATTGTCGAGAACAGGAAACCCTTTTTTTACTGTAAACGAGGCATTCCATCATAGTTCTAAGGGGTGACAACGCATTTGTACGAGTATAACATCAAAGCACCAATCTTAATCGAGAATAGATATACTTGTAGATGTTTATTGACTTGACTGGGTTCTGGTTCGCGACCCCACAGTTATTATATAAAATAATTTAGTAAATTTCCCAAAAATTCAAAGTTTCACTGTTATGATGTTTGTGATCAGAAAAAAATATCATTCACTGTAGTAAATATATAACACAATTTGTAAGGCAATTAATAAATGACTAAGATTCGAGCCTGTACACCCCATACATGATTTAGCACAACTCAAACTTGTTCCGTGGAATCTGAAGGTAAATTACTCTGCAATATCCGAAAGAGTTAATTAACAACCTGGAAAGATCATAGACGGTCTTGAATTTATGTGTTTGATTTATGTTAGTAGTATTTCAAGAACCATTTACAAAATGAAATTCTGACTGTAGCGGCTACACTTAATTATTTTATTTATTTATTTAATATCCTCTATTGCACACAATACAAAACATACAGTGATTATTTATACTAAACAAGTATGCAATTTACAGAATTAGAATGCTATTTTGACTATTCTTACGAAGATGAACTTTTACCGAGTATTGTGTGTGTGTGTGTGTGTGTGTGTGTGTGTGTGTGTGTGTGTGTATGGTGGGAGGGAGGGGGGTTGTAAACTTCTTGTAACTATTGAACGGCTTGACCGATAAAATGCGCGGTTCACGGCATTCGAAAGAAGTTTATTGCCATTAAAGTTCATGTGAATTTAAGTCAATTCGATTCAGTAGATTTTAAGAAATATCAAAGAATATATTTGGAAAAAATTGAGATAACTTTTTAACTAATTTATCGCTCGATTCCAAAATCTAATCAGCTCTTAACCTCAAAAAAAGCAACATCATTTGACGCAAACCGCATTTATATCGGTTCATTCGTTCAAGAGAAATCTGTTCGAAAAATTTTGACAATTATTTTAGTTTTATGACATTTTTGAGTTTTGACACCATGATAGCGTCATAGTAGTTTGATTATGGATCGCTTTGCATTAGAAATGAGCAGGAAGTTGTAGGGATGGCATGTAGGGTCAACCTTATTTATATTACGGTAATAAATATAGTTGATATATTTGAAAAACTTAATATTACAATTAAATTCTAATACAATCAAATACATACGTTATGTTTGGTTACTGAATTATGACAATAAATTGAGTGTTGTGATGTGTATAAACAGAGGAGCCCTTTATAATATAGTCTGTATTTTTACAAGTTATAAATACAATCAGATCACTGAGGGAACGACTGTTACGTATATATTTTCATCATTCTGTGCATTTCAATCAGCAATTTATTCTGAACGGTTTTTAAGAGGTTCCAAGAAAAGAGCCTACTGCTTTTTAAAGGGCCAGTGATACACCTGCAACTCTCCTAGTGGTGCAGTTGTTCATAGATGGCGGTAGTGAGGTAAGCCGCACGCTCGTCCTCGTGCTGGTTTGTGCTTTTGTTATAACGTAGAGGAAAGCGAAGTCCAACTTGTCAAGATACTGAAAATAAACTAAACAAATCATTATCAGCCCGTAAAGTACACTGTTCAAACAGACCTCTCTTGGTTTAGAGAGGATTTTTTGGCTTAATCATGACGCTTGACTGAGGGATTGACTAACGCAGTGCCAGATGTGAGCACCATTGATGCGGCTGTCCGTCGCTGGTATTGATATTGTACGTATGACATAAGCGAGATAGTTATACCGGCACCTGTTAGAAGCCATAAGGTTTTTTATAGAAAAGGGGGAGCCTCGGATGGTAAGTTTTGATCATCGACCAAGAACAATTGCAACACCAAGGGAACGGCAATTTCCGGCCTTTTAATATAGAGTATACTTATTTCTTTAAGTTTTTTTGCGTATTTCCCACAGTGGCCTTTTACGTCACTCGTGGGTCGAAACAGTCATGCGTGATGCAGTTACGCTATCATCACTCGTCAAAACAAAAGGAAGTTAGAGATTAAATAAACCTGTAATATTATTTATATTTATATCCCCATCAACTCATCACTGTGTCCATTCTTATTAACATAATGCGTTGGTAGTTTAGGCACTAAGCTCGCAGCAAATTTCACAGTTCATGATCGACCTGGGTTCGATCCTCGCCGCTACTATTGAAATTAAAATTTAAAGTACTGGCTGACCCCACATGTCTGGTGGCGAGGAAAACATCGTGATAAAAACAGCGTGTATTGGAATGTATTTAGCAAGATATTAAGCGCTCGTACAGTCGTACCTACAGTTAAGGGCGGTACCTAGTCCTATTTTAAAAGCCTTTTGGAATGTTTCATGTTTTACGTAAATCTAAGATGATGGGTGTCGCAAAAGCTTATTAAACGTAAACTCAGAAACTTTGTCCCAACCCCCGGACTAAGATCGAATGCGCCTGAGGTACCTCGTTACCAGTAAAAATATCTCCGATTCTCGTCCCTCAGCATACAAAATACTGCAGCATAATTCTATTTCAAGCTAGTGTTCTCTTGCACCCTCCTTTCTGCCAAGGAGGGTCGCGTTCGTATACGGCTTAGAGATCTCTAGTCAGATCGTTAAGCCAATTCCTAAAAGGTTGAGTTTAGTGGGTAAAAGTCACCACATAACCACGCAGCCGGCTGCGTGGTATGCTATGAGCATTCTCAACCTCCCTCCCCCGCTTTCCGGAGGGTTGCCCATATTTGCTTCGAGCGCAAAAAAAAAAGCTAGTGTTCTGTGCGAGCGTGCTTGTTCCCCGGTCGAGCCAAACCATGCAGCGCTGCAGCATCGCTCTATTACGTTAAAACATTATAACAAGTCATCATATTGCTTATATTTAAGGAACAGCCTACATACGGTTTTTTACTTTTAATAAATTCTCGACTACCATTCCTGCATGAGACTTCCGCGACGGGTTACGTATCATTGAGCGATTTGGTCATCCCTAGGGTCATGTTTAATTTGCATATCTTTGAACATATTTCCAACTCTACGTACTTGAATAGCTTTATTTAAAAGTCCCATTTAATTTAGACTAAGTTACCTTGCCTATATTTATTGTTTGCCTATAGATATTATTTAAAACGGATTTTATAGATGCAGTGTAAGAAATCGATTTTTTTTAATTTATAATATAGATTATAAAAATTTTCATTGAAAGTCGTTTTTATGTTTATTTTACCACTGTTTCGGAAAGTACCTCTGTACTGGGAAGAACCAGCAAGAAACCCAGCACGATTTTTTTATAAAGAGTACAGTTTGCAATCATACTATAAATACAAATACAAAGTCTTTATTTGCATGAAACACAGTCGACAGGGTCTTAAGTTAAATATCTATAGTGTACCTGTGCTTAGTCTGCTCGCAGACGCGCAAATATTTAAATCAAAAAATATATATAGGTGAAGCACGTCATTAAATTAATTTTTCCATTCTAAATATTCTTTTAGGTTATAGAAACAATTTTCCAATAACCATTTCGTTAAATTATTTTTGAAAGAAAGAAAGAAAAATAATATTATCCACACATGATAGTAATCCAGTCCACATGATAGTAAGTGGATGCTGTGGTCCATAGACATCTACATTTATCCTCGATTAAGAATCAAAACGAAGATACGTTGTCACCCCTGATGACTAAGATGCGATGCCTCGTTTCCGGTAAAAAAGGATATTAACTACACAAAGCAAATCAGTAATACCTTGGTATCGAACAGCTCATTCCCAAGAAAATAGCTTGTAATATGTGAACACAGTAGAAGCCAATGGCATAGATATTTAACAAAATTATTTTTTCTTCCTAAATTACGAAATTTATTTTTAACAAATGCTTCTTATAATATTGACTGCCTCGGCGGTGCCTCGGAAAGCACGTAAAGCCGTTGGTCCTGCGCCTGATCTCTCTCCGGTCGTGTCCCGTCGGATTATGAGAGTGAGGGAATAGAGATATTCATCCCGTGATAACAAAGCCTAACATAGGCTCCTAGGACTGGCCCATAGTGGTGGGCCATGAGGAAAGTCCAGGCAATGGGTGCATACCCCGAGGCCCATGACCTGCAGGACTCCACAGTCCATGCAGACGACAACACGAGGGAATAGAGAGTGCACCTGTGCTTGCGCATACATCTGGGCACTATAATCCTGTCCTGTCTCCGCTGAGAATATCTTTACTCACGTGGAATGGCTGCCGTGTACGAAATTCGGTCTGGAAGGCATTATTATTAAAGGCTTCAAGACCGAATTTGAACTAAATGTCTTTTCTAGCGGAAGGTTCGTGGTCAAGGATGACACAAACTTGCCACGCCTAAAGTAGGGTGCACATGATTCCAGTTTCGTAATTTTCAATTGCTTTTTTATTATTACAAAGTCAAATACTCAAAAAAAATTAAAAAAAATCTATGATTTCTTCTTAGTTCACTTAACACATCGTACTTCTTTTTTACGAAAATTTCATCCTGTATATAGAGTATAATAGAACCATTTTTATTCAATATAGACATTACCTATTACACGTACATAATTCTTATTGAAAGTAATTTTTTCTTTTACCACTGGTTCGGAAAAAATCTCTGTCCTGCGTAGAACCAGCAAGATACCCAGTGGGACTTTTTAAATAAAGTTAATTTACGATATATTATTTTATTTTATATTATTATTATACTAAATTCTGTTTTGAGTAAGGGTGGGAAACCAAACAAAGACACAAAATTTTAGAATAGCATTTACGAAAAACGATAGATATTGCTCTCTATACATTTCTTTATCGCTTACGTTCGTACCGCGTTCTGTAGTACAAGGATGCTATCAAAGCTTAAAAGAATTGGGTATAGGTACTCATCGAGAACTCGGTGATGGCTCCATAGCGCAGTGGCTTGGCACTGAGTTGCGGCACTGAGGGCCGTGAGTTTGAATCCTGCACGGAAAAAGTACTTGTACCTATGTCTTACAGATAAATTAGTCTCTGATTGGGGTCTGGGTTGGGGTCTGGATGTTTGTGCTTATGCAATTTATGTTTGCAAACTGTCTCAACAACACAGGATAAAATCAGACTGTAAGTGTTAACTTTTTTTTAAATTGAGAACAGTGAAATTTTCTATTTTTTTCTAACTCATTTTAGTATCTTACGAACAGTAAAGGTATTGAAAAATCAAAGGTAAAATAAAATTAATTTTCTGACAGTATCTAATAATAATAAGAATACGGAAAATAATAATAACTTAATTGATATTTCAACTTATTGACAGCCTTGACGTTGACCCAGTGGTCCCGGGTCGGGCCAAATTCACTTATTGGGTTCTTCCGTCAAGAAATTCTCAGTGTTAGTAGCAGACAAAAAAGTGAAACAGAGATCAATTTTTTAAATTATCATAAATGGTTGGTTATCCCTATCGGGATCTCATAGATCGAAACAGATCCAGCTAAATGCACTAAAATATATATGTAACAAAACAAAACGCTCTTAAATGCAATATCATATGTATTTATTGCAGAGTAAAATTTCACTCTGAATATAAAATTTACCTTATTTGCGTAAGGTCCATAAATTTGAAATATTGTACGTGCGTAAAACAGCATAGAACCATTTATAAAATATAGGTACCTACTTAAAAGCCGTAACGTTCGGAAGTAGGTGGTAAAGGCACGACACCCTTTTAATTCCAAGGGTATGTAGGTAGCCTTCTCTCCGAGTTTGCCGATTAATAAAATTTGGTATTATTTACATTTTTAAACGAGCTCGAAGAAGGTGGAGATTCTACATATCCTCACCTATTTTTCGGAAACAGCTGATATCATTTAGATGGCTTTTTTGACTAATACTTATACGGTGATCCTATTTAAATTAAAAAGAGATTTGTAACAAATAAATATTTATATTTTAATGTAAAAAAAATTATTACCAAAATAAAAATTTTAATTATAATACAGTCCTACTTCATGCAGTAGAGTGCGAAGAAGTTTGATCACGTTTCCTCGCTGAATGGCCATACTTAGCCTTTGAAGAAGAAAGTACCCAGCCTTCTTATAACCAGCGGTAAGAAATCGTGGATACAATTACTTTATAAAATTCACTGCACGTGGATCACACGGACCAATAGTCTCTACAGCAAATGGCACAAATATGAAGTCCTCTCATAGAGACTGCAACTTGCGCTACTTATTTAGTTCAACCGCCTCTGATGCCGTCCCAGCTCTGAACTAACTAGCTCTATGGTTTTACTTATATTGCAACTGCGTTTATGTCTTCAATTCGTGATGTTGCGAACTCCACTCAAATAGGTAAAAAGATGGACGTCTAACAAAGAGTAAAAACTGACTGTAAAAACTTATTTCCACAGTAGCCCCACAATTCTGAGCTTTAAATCTTGGATACAATACGTCTTAACACGGACTTTTAAAACTATATCTATATTCAAAGAACAAAATATATTTATATTTTGTTCTTTGAAATAGGGTTTTACTTTAAAGTTTAATTTTTTTTAAAAATCGTTTAATTTATGTATATAAATTTTAAAAATCGTGTAACGTCACGTCACATCTATGTCGGTAGTTGTTGGGAGCACTACGCGTTATTTAGTTGACGAGTAAGATTATTTTAGATAAATCCGACTAGGTAAATCCAAATTTGACAGAGATGTCGATTGACGGACCGAACTCAGCTGGGAAATGTTTTTTTTTATTATATCATAGAATAAGAGTAAAACCGAGCAAAAGTCCACTTGATAGTAAATATATGTTGTGACCCATAGACATCTATTTATTTTCAATTAAGAATCAAAATGCAGATGCGTCGTCACCTTTGAGGACTTACATATAATAACTCGTTTTCACCAAAAAAGGCCTTCATTTCTCTACACTCAGCATTCAAAACACAACAGCAGCGTTAAGCTGCTGGTATACGCAAATTATCTGTAAGAGCGTGGTCCTTCTGCGGTAGATTCGAATAATTCGTGCTGCAACCATAATAGCTGCAGCCTGGCTCGACAACGATAAAACGTACTTCGCAGCTTAGTTACGAACATTATACATAATGCCAAATCAAAGACTAAGTATAAAATTAAATTACCGATAATATCACTTCTTTCATGCTTAATTGATATTTCAATTTATTGGTCGCCTCGTTGGTGTAGTGGTTGTAAGCTCGACTGGTGGTCTACATGATTTGACGTCATGAGTTGAGACAAAATCAAAGCCATATTCTCCGTAGCAGTAGCAGACAAAACATGTAACAGAGATAAATATTTCAAAGCAATCGAAAAATAGTTTTATTTTTAAATTTTATTTCATAAGACTTATACTCTTAATAGTCGGTAATACTCGTAGATTACATAAACTATCCGCCGGCGCCATTGAAATTATTGTTAGTTGCAATTTTCAGTGCTGATTTTTGGCTTACTTGCCAGAGAAAAAAAATACCGTGAGGAGGTCCGAATATTTGAGGAATAAAAATATTCTAAAGACTTGTAAAATCTGCCAATAGAGATGAAAGGAAGCCTCTGACGAGCAGTGGGACGTACATGCTGGATGACTATGTTTACTTAGACGTGGTAAACCTACGCTATGTTATAGTTGTGGCACAAATGGGTCAGCTCGACCAGGGCAGGACCACGCTCTCACAGAATACCAGTGTAAAATAGCAGCTTAATGCTGCTGAGTTTCGTATGTTGAGTGTAGAAAACCGGAGACTTTTTACTAGAATCGAGGCATTCCTTTTTAGTCTTCAGTGACAATGGATTTACGTTTTGATCCTTAATTGGGAATAAGTGTGTATTTCTTTTGGCCACAGCATCCACTTATCAACAGGTGCACTGTGTGCTCGTTTGTCATCCATTGATATAAAAAAATATGAATGTTGATTCAATTATTCGAAATTTTTTTGGTCAGGGTTATAAATATACAAGGTCTCTCTATTATATAGTTTGG
>CAJQZP010001512.1:0-33778 GCA_907164705.1 Parnassius apollo
TACGCATAAAAATTAATTAATTACTTTTAAATCTAGATATATTCTTTGATTCGAAACCTTTTCAAAAATAAAAAGAGGTCAGTGCCTAACAGTTGGGCGTATTTAGTAAGGACTTTTTTTTAAATATGTCAACAAATTTTTATTGTGAACAAATAATTAAACTGGCTTCTATTACGAATTTTAAGTTATTGAGTCTAATGTTTGTCTACTAAACGCCTTTATTATTAATTTTATTATTAAAGCTGTCATTTTTGTTTTTTTTTTTAAACTGATGGAATGTAGACGCTGTGAACCATAGACACCTACATCTGTCCTCGATTAAGAAAATACGGCGCTCCCAAAATTATAACTAGATATTCCACGAATAGTAAGCAAAATAAGTGCGTTTTAGGAAACACTGACATGTTTTCTGGAATATGAAGAAGTATTCCACAACTGTTGTACAGACAAATTAAATTCCGAAATTGTATATTCGAAATAAGCTCGTTTTACCCCCGTTCACGATTTCGTCGTGTTGACACGATCTGCTACGCATACGACTAAGTTTACTCTTATTTATTACTATTGCATTGCTTGAATAAAACGAACTGTACGGTTCAGATTTAATTTCAATATTTATAATATGAAACGCTTTAATCAGTGCTGGTCTCTTCACAAAGTTTTCTGTTCAATATATTCAATCAAAATCCATTTTCATATACGGTTATTACAACTAAGTGATTTAAGGCTCTCTACAAATTTTTTTATTTGATCGATTAATGTATACTTTCCAACCTTTTCTTTTTTAGGTTTTCTGTTAAGGAATAACTTTGCTAGAATCATAATCGTATGTGTCGACATTTCGAATGACATTCAGTTTCGAGATCACTTAGAAGGGAAGGCTAAATTGGCCTCAAAAAAGGTTGGTGTGCTATGTAGAGCGAGACAACCTTACAAGGCACGAGCTCTGCCTCACTTGGAGTACTTTCTGTGCTCTGAGTCGGGCCACACTCGTGCCAGCTTCTTTTTGGTAGCTTCCTATGCAGAACTGTTCGAATCGTTGGAATTAAAGGAAACGGAATGGAATGGGATGTGAATGGATGGATTTCCGGAAAAGAATGGATTTGATTGGAATAGAATAAAATATAATTGAATAAAGTGGAATGGAATATAATGAAATGAAATCGAATGGAATGAAATACTTTTGTTCATATTCAATGATGCTGTCCATATTCTGGGTTGTTTTTCTTTTCTCCGTTACTCCGTACAAAACCCACACACAATATGAGATAGTGGATATTCTTTCACCATCATAAAATATTACTGGTTATTTTACGGCTATGATGTAATTTACAATAACATTACATTTAAATTATAAACAATTTCTTAAATCTTAATTCCGAGAATCTGTAAAAAGTCTAAGAAAATAAATTTTATACACCGGATTGCGGGTAATTCCCATTGCGGTGAGATCAATTATTCAGTGCAATGGATCTGCAAACACTACACTCGTCGCTGGAGATCTCTGTAAACACTTCTTTGTTACGTACCTACTCTTTTTCCCGAAGTACTTTTAATATTCTGTACTTAATACGATATACTTTTGCGTACTGGATATTAGGTGTGTAATAAAAGTCAATATAATAACTTGTTGTAAGAATTTTTTTATAACATAGGGGTGAAAAACGAGCACACAGTCCATAAATAAATGAAGTAGTTCATAGACATCCAAATCTATCTTCGATTTAAAACGAATATGCAAGTTTATTGTCATTCCTCGAAATTCTTTGAAAAAGCTTACTTGAAAATGTCATATGATTTTTAAGGCTTCCTTACTCGCAATTTTACTAAACTTTAAATTTGCGTTATTTTAGTCCCAAAAGTTATTATTATCAATGTATTCCTATGAATAACAATAATAATTCTATATATTATTTTTGTCTTGATATCAAAAGCAATGTAAGCCAGTTATAAATAAACTGCTAGACATTTTAATAATTCCCAGTCCGTCTGCCTATTTTGATTGAGTACGGTCTTTCTTTTTAATTTGTGAATCCGCTACAAATTAAAAAGAAAGACCGTTCGAGAGAAGCCTTATAATTTGAATTAACAATATTAATTTAAATCAGAAATCAATAAAAATACGGTCTATCATTACGTTAGAAAAGCGTCAACTTTAACTATTCCAATTCAGTCTTAAAAAAGAAAAATCGACACGGGATTTTGTCTTAGATCGCACGTGACCAAAGTAAGTAAGTTAGTTTCGCGTTTTTGAGGCATTTTAAATGTAAAATGATCATAATATGTCATATTTATAGTAAATTATGAAGCGCCATTTTAGCCAACTACAAAGAGGAAAAAAATATGCGTGGTAGAGCCATGCTGCAGTTAGTAGCACGAATGGGTCGGCTCGACCGGGGAAGGACCACGCTCTCACAGAATACCAGCGTGAAATAGTAAATTAACGCTGCTGTGTTTCGTATGGTCAGTATTTATATAGTAATAGAGAACCGGAGACCGTTTTTACTGGAAATGAGGCATTCTATCTTAGTGCTCGGGGGTAATAATATATTTGCATTTTGATAATTGTATTTTATTATACATACATTAATATACATTAATATAGTTGAGGATAAATGTGGATGTCTATGGGCCATAGCATCCATTTACCTTTAGGTGGACTGTGTGCTGGTTTGTCACCCAATGCCATTAAACTCTATAAAACGAAGAAAAGACACTAAAAGGAGACAAAATCTATAAAGGATTTAACCTGCGAGGGAATAAGATGGAATACGGTATGCAGCGTTTGTTATAAATTTGTTAATATTTATATTTATAAACCCTACAATTATCCTAGTCCTGATATTCGGTATTCGTCTCATTCTCTCGAAGTTTAGTTTTCTGAAGGTTTCACTTCTACCGCATGTAAACTGACTGCATACATGCTTTTTTAACTTAGATAACGTGATATCCTAGATAGTTATGAACCAATTGAAATAATTCCTCTTTCATTAACTTGCTTGTACTACAGGGAGGTTCTTTTTCCAATTTAAAAAAAATTACACTCCTTAAAAAGTGTGAACAAATGGGATGAAGGTTTTGACGTAAATATTTAGTCGACACTATCGTTGTTACCTTGTGATTGTGTATTCATTAGTAAACTAAATGAGTCAAAAATTAAAATATTAATAAAAATAAAGTCAGTTTAAGCAATTTAAAATCAATTAAAAAGGAAATAAAATAATATTTTACTCCAAAATTTCCTCAAAATATTGTACAATATTATAACAAAAACACGACATGCCCTACACCTACTATCGAAATATAAATATATATATATATATATATAATATAGTATATTATTATAAGTATATATGTATATTAAAATGTTCGAGGCTGAAAAAGCACCGTTTCATTACGCACTTCGATCACCGCATCTGCTCGTTACGCCAACATTGCCGCTTGTAAATACGTTCGTAAATGTTGTTCTTACGATAATGAAACCAAATTGACGGCGTATACAACTTTACTAAATAGAAATTTCTGGCAAAAACATTCGTTCAGGCGTAAGGCAGGTTAATACTTTATTAATTGATATAAGTCGCGCCATTTGAGAAGTGTTTTAGTAGCGGCTGAAGCATGCTTCTTGCTTCTCGCTCACACACTATCGGTTATTATATTTGCACACCCATGCACCGAATGCAAAAAAATAATCTTCAAATATCGATTTCTCTTCATACAGACGCGTTCCAGGTTTTGTTTTGATTGTACTATATTGACTGTTGGATATTTAAGTTTTTTAATCGCGTTCAAAAAATGAGAAGGTGCTATATTCGACTTGTTGTTTTGTTTATGCATGTTGAAAGATTTCTCGAACGGCTAAATCGTTTTAAACGTTTCCTTTAAATTAAGACCGGACATCCTTTTTACTAACCGGAGACCATTTTTACTGGAAACGAGGCATTCCATCTTAGTCCTCACGGGGGACCACGCATCTGCATTCTGATTTGTAATCGAGAATAGAAATGTAGATGTCTATGGGCCACAGCAACCACTTACCATCAGGTGGACTGTGTGCTGATTTGTCACCCTATCCTATATAAAAAGGTTCTACTTCTGCGGAGATTTCATTTGAATTTAAAGAAAAACCCATCTCCAAGGGTAGAAAAATAGGGAATAAATATTCTCTTGTAACTACTAAGACGAAATTCTAGTTGTAATTTGAATTTCGTCTTGAAGTGGGTTTATATTTTTATTATAAGTATAGACACCTATTTTATTTATTCGTTACTATATATATATATATATATATATATATATATATATATATATATATATATGTATATTATAGGATATATAGTATTATATAGTTTATTATATAATATATAGTGTATGTAGAATATACTATATATTGAATAAACTTTTTTTACGGATTTTACCGCGTTTTATTTGGTTGATTTTAATTCCCTCCATGGTCACGGAGTACGAAGGTGATAGACGTCCCGATATCAGTTTTAACCCGCTGTATCTTCAGATTTTAATTACTAATTGTGGTCCGGACTATGCAGAATGAACTTACTGGGTGTTGAAATCTTGGAGCCTATTATATATATATTTCCTAACGTATCATTCTTGGCAGGAATCGACATTCTTTCGCGAGGATCTGTGATTTATCAAATCTGAGGATATGATCACAAACTACAGACTTCCCGGAACGTTCGTGTTTCACGTCAGCTATATGTTCTTTTACGCGGATTCTAATCGATCTTTTTATTTGCTCTGCATACTCGTATGAGAGACTACTTTCACAATCAAGCTTGTACACTCCTCCATCTTATAGAGGGTTATGACACTTGACGGATGGTAAAAACTGACTAATCTTCTTTGGCTACTTTTTATAGCATTGTGTGGCAAACGAGCACACAGTGTACATTATGGTAAGTGGATGCTGTGGCCCCTAGATATCCACATTATTCCTCAACTAAGGATCAAAATGCAAATGCGTTGTCACTCTTGAGAACTGAGATGGAATGCCTAGATTCCAGTAAAAAGGGCCTCCGGTTCTTTACACTCACCATACGAAGCACAGCAGCATTACGCTACTATTTTACGGTGGTATTCTATGGCGTTATCCTGCCCCGGTTGAGCCGACTCATTCGTGGTACACCTAGAATATAGCCGCAGAGTGGCTCTACCACGCAAAAAAGTGGCTTGTAGAATGTTCTAATGGAAGCTCGCTTCATCATGTAGCAATCTTTTCTGTGACACCTCTGACATACGGCAGTATAGCAGGCACACGCTCGACCGTGACCGGCCTCACTCGCTCACTGTGACGTAGGCGCGGAGCCCGAAGCATGTATGCCGAAGACGATTAGTCAGTTCTTACCATCCATCAAGTATCATATAAGATGTAAGAGATGTAGGAGTTTACAAACTTGATTATGAATGTGGTTTCTAATATATAGGACAAACAAAAATATCAATTAAAACCCGCATAAAAGAACATAAATAACATACACATGTAACGTTCCAGGAAGTCTGCAGTTTATTGTTGGTGTATTTAGATCTTTTTTATGGAAACGAGGCATCCCATCTTAATCCTCAGGGGTGACAACGTATCTGCATTTTATTAATTGAGATTGATGTCTATGGGCCACAACATCCACTTACCATCAGGTGGACTGTGAGCTCGTTTGTCGCCTTTTTTCTATTAAAGGACGTTGTAGTTTTTTTTCCTAGTTGTTATTAGATAGACGCTGCAGCCCATCTCCTGGTTTTTCCCCCTCCGACGGCTCTTACGACAACCACGGGTCGATATGTAGTAGTAGATATTCCTACATTGCCACTACACGGTTAATAACAACTTTGAATTAATTGTTACAAATATAGTTACGGAGTTAGCCGTAAACTTCACATTACGCGCACATCATAGCTTCGATGCCCGAAAACAAAACGAAACAACTTAGATACCAACAATGTTAATATAAAATGATACTAAGGAAGACATAAACAATTACTGTAATTTATGAAAACATATGGTTTCTTACATTGCAAACTTCAATGAAAAGAGGAACCGATATTTCGTTTGCTGTGCAGTAACGGTGTAAATAAATAAGATGCGAATATTGGAAAATCTAAAATTTCACATAACGCGAGCAGCTCGGATTCGATTCCCGCTGACATCACTAAATGGTTACGTGTAATTTTAAGTTCTGATTTACTACGTTCTCGGCGGTAAAGAAAAACATCCCACAGTATACGTATTATGCGTTCATTGCGAAAATGAATCTCTTACAGTATGATGCGCATTCATCGTCATTAATAAAGCCCTTTACAAATCTACTGCTAAACATAGGCCTCCGACAGTGAAGACCACAAAACTCGGTGCTGAGCCACTTGCACCCCTACCAAAATACTAACGTAAAATAGCAGCATAGTGCTGCCAGTTTTTGTATGCTGATTGATGAGAACTGGACATCGTTTCACTGGTACAAGGCAGAAGTGACTTGACTAACCCTCACCATCATGTATGCCTAAGTAAGTCAATTAGATTTATTATATGAGAACAACAAAAATTGCTGTACTTTTAATGGGGTGATAAAAATGTAACTTAAAGTTACAGTCTATATACGTTTCACTGCTGGGCACAGGCCTCCTTTCATTTCTGAGAGGGTTTTAGGACACAGGTCTTTGAAATATTTTTTGTTTTATTTCTCTGACGTGCAGGTTTCCTCGCGATGTTTTCCTTCACCACCCAACACGTGGTAAGTCAGCACCTAGAATCGCAATTAACAACTTCATTGGTGCTGGCGGGGATCGAACCCGGGTTGCTCGCGTACTTTGAAATTTACATAGAACGCTTACCCTAAGTTACCACTGTAAAAAAGATACATCATTTAAAAGGTTCTGTATTATAGATGTGCACAAAATGAAAAAATAAAATGATGTAAGTATTGTAATTAATGCGGGTGTAAGCACTTCGATCACTCTCACAACCGCAGTACGCTGTGTACTTGGTCAAATTTCGACCGCCATCGAAAACCGAAACATATAAACCAAAATATATATACATGATAGAGTCATGCTACCGCTATATTATGCACATTTGGGTCAGCCAGACTAGGAAGAAACCACGCTCTCACAGAATACCAGTGAAATAACAGCTTAACGATGTGTTTCGTTGTACAGATAACGGGAGAGCCTTTTTATTGGTAACGAGGTATTCCATCTTATGTCGCAGAGGTAACAACGTGTATTCATTTTTATTCTTAATCGAGGATATTTGTAGATGTCATACACTTGTCACCAGGTGAACTGTGTGTTCATTGGTCACCTTTACTCTATTAAAAAAAAACCGGCCAAGAGCGTGTCGGGCCACGCTCAGTGTAGGGTTCCGTAGTTTCCCGTCCGTCACAATAAGTGTTCCCACTTATGAGTTTAAAGGTGGGTATCCATTACGTTCGCGCTCCAGCAGCGCTCCGCGCTCCTGCAACTGCTCCCGGTAGTGGGTACTTAGGGGGGGGGACACATTGTTTTTTTACTTTTGGAGCGATTATTTCCGAAATTATTGACATTATCAAAAAATGATTTTAGTAAACCCCTATTCATTTTTAAATACCTTTCCAACAATATATCACACGTTAGGGTTGAAATTAAAAAAAAAACACTTCCCACTCTACATATAGGGGGGCTACCCTAATAAAACATTTTATTCCAATTTTTATTTTGTCGGCGTGATTGATACACATATTGGTACCAAATTTCAGCTTTCTAGTGCTAACGGTCACAGAGATTAAGCGAGGACGGACAGACGGACAGACAGACATGGCGAAACTATAAGGGTTCCTAGTTGACTACGGAACCCTAAAAACAACAACGCCAATACTACTATCTTTAAAATAACCAATATACATATTAAATACACACATCTTACAAAACATATAGACTAAACATATAGGCATATATGTCTTCTGCCGCAAAAGGCGACAAAGAGAAACAAAAAATGAAACAGGAAATACTCGTAGGCAGCAACATCTTCATATCTTACAATAATTAAAACTGCGGTTGCCACCCTGCCCACCATATGTAGTTACTATGGCAAGCAACCCCCTATAATGAAATTTACTGGGAAACCTATATACGGCAAAAAACTTTTGGTAGGCTGTAATGAAAGAATGAAAAAAAATCTTGCTGTCTTCGCAACCCGAATCTGCAATATCCGCTTTACCATAATACCCACTCACGTCTGAATTTTTACTTTCCGGTGTCTTCAGTCTCACAAAATATTATGTAAATTTTGTATTTGACGTATTTGACCTAAATGGAATATATCACACGAGCTATGAGATAGGAAGCCGATTTATAAACGGAATGGTTTAAGGTGTGAGAGTAATTTTACAGGTCATGTGATGAAAATTCGATAATACGTGCTTCTATCTCGGCCAAGCATAAATGTTACGTAAATAATCGGTTCATCCTGGCATATTTCGAATCTTAGCTTATCTATGCAATGTTATCTCATAACATTTTCTTATAGTTGTAATAATGTCTACCTCGTTGGTCTCATGAACGTAAACGCGACTGCTCATCATGAAGTCTCGGGTTTGAATCTCGGTTCGAGCCAAAATCAGCTCTTTTGGGTTTTTAGTCAAGAAAATCTCATTAGCAACAGCAGTCAGGATATTGACAGTGGTTCACCCCCGTGCCCCGAAAGCAGGTAAAGTCATTGTTCCTGCACCTGATCTCCCACTCTGTAAAGGCAAAGAATATATACACTACGCGAAAAGAAACGACACTTAAGCATGTGTGCACGTAAAATCGCTTGCGGCTATGTGTGGGTGTCTGGAGGGGGTGGCTGGAAGGCCCCCGCGCCTTGAGAGGCGCGCGGGGCGTGGAACGGGCAGTCGCCGACTGCCCTGGCCGAGGGCTAGTAGTAATTTGCTCCGTGAGTAATACCGATATTTGTCAGTATTAGTTAATATGAATATATTCGTCAAGTGATATAATATTTCAATTAATATATGGATATTACCGATATCTTAATGTACATATTACTATTCTATTCATGTAGGTATTAAGTTTATGTTACCAAGTAACGTTATTAGTTTTTATAGCCGTGTATGCTAGGTTTATATGCTTTGATAAATATTTTTGTTTTTATTAAATAAATGATATTATAGTACTTATATGTATAAGTATTACTGAAAGTGATTTTAAGTGATTACAATTAAAATAAATTCCACTGCACAAAACAAGGGCCCTTGTTTTGTTAGTTTAATTTTTAATAATGTTTAATGATACCTAAAAATATGTGAACTCATTTTAATGAAAGTCGATATGATCTTAACAAGAATTATGGGGAAATACCATGGCAATAAAACTAATATATCGCCAATAATTTTATTATATTACATTAACTGAAATATACACTATTAAAAATACCACTAGAGAGTCAAGAAATTTTAGATATCTAAAAAGAGTTTTTGTATTTGTTCATTGTTGTATTTATGGATTATTTCATTACAAATAGAAATGACTTATCTCCTTAACACATAGGGAACAATTTGTTGGCCGCTATGTCCCAGGAAACCTGCATACCTTTGGATTTTCTAAAAAAACATATACATGCTACGAGTTTTTGCAATTGTTAGAAATAATAATGAAAATTAAAAAATTAATCGAAAAATTCAAAAATATATAAGAGTAAATTATTTTTAAGGGATAATAGGTAATACTGATTATTGCGTACTGAAATACTAAATGTTGGTTAATTCTTTAAGATTACCATTAACTGTCGTGCATATTTGGTTTTGTCGGAAGTTTTAATATTCCTCATTTAATAAAAGTTGATTTAAAATTGAACGTATCTTTCACTACCTAAATACATAATTTTACATAATATATAACACATACCTACTATGTATCTTCTTTGGTACAAGTCTATAATATTTCATTTCGGTTCGATATCATCCCTAGCGTTACACGCTTCGACGCAAGGTCACCGGCGCTTAAGCTCTCACGTACAGGGAGTGTCACCGCTGTGGTAAAGGCGCATTGCAATCGGCATATAATGGCACTCAAGAGGTTGTTGAGAGAAAAGCCAAAATATACAAAATCAGTGTAACGTGCTTAGTCGTGACAGTATCGTTAGACCGACTGAAACCATGCTACTGGCCCACTCAAATGAAACCAATCCAACTTTTTCTCTTTCGCCTTAACCAACTTCAAATCCCACACCTACTTCACTTCCAAGTCGCAGCCTGTATCTAGTACCCAAAACCTTAACCTAGTACCCAAAGCCTTTCCCTAGTATCCAAAAACGCATACATATATATGTAATATAAATTGGGGATAAAATACTATGGCGGATAAATCATGGACTAAAACTAAATCATGAATGTATCAAGAAATTTTCAGGCAGATTATAATATACGCAATTCTGTGATTGGAATACGACAAATTATACCATATGGTAATAGTTGTTGCGTTCGAGGAAGATGACTACGCATGCTGCCATTACAGTGCAAACTAGTATGATGGAAGCTAGAACATTTAATTTTATGTTGCAATATTCTAACCCGACATTTATTTCCGTGAACTTCATTAAATATGGATTAATAGCAGCTCTATACTTTAATGTCTCGATATTATGAGGTTGTCAGTACGTGTATACGTGGGCATCTTTTTGATCAAAAGTACATATTACGCATACGTATCATTAGTTCATTTAATTCAATAGTTTTACTGACACTGTTTTTATATACTGTAGTTCATAGTCGTTCTATCTTTACAATCCGTATTTCAGTAAAAATAAGTTGATAGAGATGATTACGTATATAATTGTACCGTATTACTAGTCATATTTTGTCTACATTTATTTTATTACCGTTCATAAATGTTAAGAAAGCTTAGCGAAATTACTACCTAAAGACCAGCACGGAATGCCTGGCTTCCAGTATTGAAGGTATTCGGTTCTCTACACACCATATGAAACATAACAGCATTAAACTGCTATTATAAGCATATGTAAGAAACATGGTCATTCAACTTTTGAGCCAAGCAATTTTGCTTTTTTTGTTGTCTACAATGTATAATGTTGCTGCAGCATGGCTCTACCACATATAGAAATATATATTTATATAAATTTACTTTTATTCTACTATTCATTTATTCTTTCCTTTTTATTAATACGAAACAAAGCAAAACCGATACAACTTTGTTATTTCTATAATCTGAATAGCTTTGATTTGCACATATCACTGAAAGAGGAGATGACATTGACACACTTTCACGTCTAAGTTTTATAGCACGTAACCAACCTGAGTACAATGTTGTTTACATATGTGTGATAGAAATAAAGTGTTATTCACACAACCTTGATACCTACACTTGCTCTAAAGTAGCAAGTTCCGTACTTGTGTTGCTTTTACAGAATAGCGATGTCAGCGTCTCAATATATTGTAATTAAATCATTTCACACAATATGTAATATTAGACTGCCTCGTTGGTCCAGCGGTCGTAACCACGGTTGCTGATCATGAGGGGGTTTGAATCCCAGGTTGGGCCAAAATTAGTAAGTAGGTTTTTTATCAAGAAATTTTCAATAGCAGCCCAGAGACAGCAAGTTGACGGTGTTTCACCCCCGTGCCTCGGAAAGCACGTAAAGCCCTTGGTACTACCCCTGATCTCTCTCCGGTCGTGTCGGATAACCGTCCCATAGGGCTATGAGAGTGTTAGAATAGTGACTGCACCTGTACTTGCGCATATACTCGGTCACTATAATCCAGTCCTGCGCAGGTGACTAGTCTTTTACTTAGTCGTTTTGAGGATAGATATTCTACTATTCCAGTCTATCTATATATAATATATATAATAATAAAGTACTTTTCAAAATTTTCAACCTTTAAATAAAAATATACCTAATATTGTGCGAAAACAAAATAATTTAATAAAAATTGTACAGACAGGGGTTGTGTGCAAACAGTAATGCGAATCATAATAAATAGCTCGTTATAGCTGATACTAAATTGTTTTTTAAACAGGTAACTTGTTTGGTACGTTTATTATGATCTGTAAAACTTGTGTCAAATGAAAAAGAGTAAGGTTTTTAGGTGATGTTGAAAACATATTTTAAAAATTCGTTTTTATATAAACCTTGTGAAAAATTAATTAAGTGTAAGCACTCGTGGCCACCTCGGTCGGTGTCCAGCGTCCAGCGCTTTCTGACTAAGATATATATTTATTATATATATAGTTTTCTGTAGTGCCCGCCGGGACATGTCTCAGGTTGAATGTACGTTGCTTGTTCTAAAATTTGCTCTGCTTTATTACTAATTTCTCCATTTATACTTATCCACACGACTGCTTTAAGAGCAATTTTAACGCCGCTTGCTCAGCAGTAAAGGAAAGCAACAGAAACCTGCGGTCTGAGAACAAAAAATAATTTCGAAGACAAATGAAGACCTCCAACACCCATTGCAGCATAGCAGCGGTCACCTTGTTCTCCAAAACCCTGATGTGAGGTTTGTACCCAGCAATAGGACTTCTATGCTATGTGTGTGTTTGTATTTATTTCTTATTTGGACAATAAAATAGATAACAATCAAATTACCTTAAAAATATTTATATAACAGTTCTGTACCAGATTGTTTTCTGAAATAAGTTGTGACATAATTTTTATATTTATGACAGAATAGATCAACTCTTCGCTAGACAATATTTATGACATACTTAACTCTACAATAGATGTATTAAAATACCTTTGTGATATGGGTGTATATAAGTGCAAGCTGTTTTACTGCACTTTTTAATATCCTGGATTTTCAGTCAAAATATCTAAGTTTATAATGGGGTTATAAACGGAAGCTCATAATCACCTGCAAACAACTTAACTCAAAGAAGATTGACAGAGGAGTTGTCACCTCTAGGAGAATACAAGCACAACGGGTCCCAAATCTCAATCTGGCGGCCACTAAATTACACCAGCAGGCGATAATAGTACGATAGCGACTGTCTACCGATAGAAACGAATATTAACGCTTTTTGAATATAAATATATAATATTAAAGTTTATAGAAACTTAAACAATCTGTATTGATCGTGAGCTATGATGGTAGAATTAATACGAGGTCGTAGTCGTAAAATTATAGTAAAGTCATCAGGCCTTACATGCTGAACATAGGCCTCGGCCATACATTAACATACGGGGATTTTTGCCATAGCTGCCACGTTTGGAAGACGGAATGGCAACTGCGATTTTTTTAAATACTTAAGTTGCTG
Organism: Parnassius apollo; assembly: GCA_907164705.1. Classification (NCBI taxonomy): domain Eukaryota; kingdom Metazoa; phylum Arthropoda; class Insecta; order Lepidoptera; family Papilionidae; genus Parnassius; species Parnassius apollo. Next base: position 13,258 of record CAJQZP010001512.1, read on the forward strand.
TTAGGAAGACTGCTGCCCATCTCTTGATTTGTTTCCATCTGCCACCTCTTGCGACAGCCATAGACATAATTGATAGAATCAGGCGTTACTTTGCGGAAATTCATTATAATAAAGATATCAATATTTAATTCGTAACAATCCGCTCAATTAAATACAATGATGTGTCTTACCTCTTCAATCCAGGTAAGACACATCATTGTATTTAATTAAGCGGATGTTTGCGAATTAAGTATTGATATCTTTACCCACAGATATGGTATACGAGATCAAGTAGTGGAAATTCTGACACCCCCACTACACGGTCCTTAATCATTAATACGTCTACAACAATTTATATTATTATGTCATGTCGTCAGAGAGTGAGTAAAAACTGTGTTATAAAACTCCATTACTTTCTTTTATATAATGTCCTCCCGACCGAATTTCGGCCACGGCAGCCTACCTCAACGGAGGCTAGCCATCGGCGCAGGACAGGATTATAATGCCTAAGTGTGTGCGCAAGCACAGGTGCACTCTCTCTTCCCTCACTCTCATAATCCAATGGGACGGTAAACCGACACGACCGGAGAGAGATCAGACGCAGGACCAACGGCTTTACGTGCTTTCCGAGGCACGGGGGTGAGACACCACCAACTTCCTGACTTCGAGCGACTACTGAGAATTTCTTCACGGAAAAACTCAAAAATAATTTTTTTGGCCTGACTCGGGATTCGAACCCAGGACCTCATGATCAGCAGACGCACTACTACGACCACTAGACCAACGAGGCAGTCAAGTATTCTTTTATATATACAAACAAGTTAAGCTCATAACAAAAGCGTGTTAAAATAGGCAAACTGGGCACAAGCAAACATTTAAAGTAACAACCCTAAAACTTAGATGTTTGACTTTGACGTATGACATTTAAACTTATTGGACTCTGTCTTATTAAGAAGATAATGGAATAGTTTTAATTTTAAAAGTAATACTCAATTTATAAGAACATCGCATATAACACAAAAGGAGTGATTTCATAAGTGTTCCTATTTTACTATTTTAACTATTGTCATTTTTAGCACAGTATCAAAATTTAGCGGTATATGTTGTATTGAGGTTTAACGAAGAGGGGTAAATGCTTGGGATTTATGGAAGTTTGATAAATTTCATTAAAATATCTTTAAGTGACCGAAGATTTTAATAACTGTGATAGACAATAAATTTATTTGGCATGAACTTGAACTTTTTCACGGGCTATTCAAAACACAACCGCTCAAAAAAAAAAAAAGCGAATCGCGAGGGAAAGACCGGACCGACCAGATTATTTGTATAAAGTTGTCATTGCTAGGAATAATCTTGTTGTGTCTGAGTGTAGATCCCGATACTATATAATGGATCATGATAATGGTATATTGGCAGCTGGTAATAAAACACGCTCTAGTATTGCAGTTACATTATTTAATTGTACAATATATTGCATTGCAAAATTAATGTTTAAAAAAGTATACCGCTCCGTTCCTTGCTGGATTTTCTCTGGACAGAGGTTTTATTTCAAAGCAGAGGTAAGGGCTTAATTGATTTTTATAAGTATTCATTTAATATATATTGAATAATTTTTTTCTAGTTCATTCTTTCCTGAAGGACAGTTGCATTAAATGTGTACACAGGTCTCAGACTTTGATTATTTCCAGTACATAGATGACCACCTCATTTTGGTCTAAACTAAAGTCATTAGCCTCTATCTTTTATTAAAACGCGACTTCAGACATTAGCAAAATTTAGTTTACCCTCATAATTAATGCCCTGTCAACTAACTTATCTATTCATCCTGTGACCTGTTTTAGTTCTAAGACATTTTGTATATTAAGTTTGTACTCGTATTATAACAATTTGACCGGTAGTACCCTGGTGAGATAAGTTGGTGGGTGCAGGTGGCTCCGTGACCGTGACCGTGTTTTGTGGCATTCCTCGGGGGATATGATTAGCAGTGGACTTGTAAAGGGTTGTAATGTCACGTTATCTGTGTCGGTCACGGCGGCCAGTCTCAACGGTGACTAGCCATCTTCACAGGACAAGATTATAGTGGCCAAGTGTATACGCAAGCACAGGTGCGCTTTCCATTTCCTAACTCTTATAGTCTGATGAAACGGTAATTTGACACAACCGGAGAGATCTATCTCACCTAGTTAATGTTACCTTTCATTCGTTTTATGGTGATAAAATATAGCCGAATAGCAAGAAAAATAATAATTTGCTTCAATTTTTTAAAATGAATATTATCGAACAATATGTAAACATATACAGAGTAAAAATAATACTAAAATAGCAAACTGGTGTTAATTGCTATTTCTAAGTTTTAAAATAAAAACTTTAGTATCTTTTTGGTGACGCTCTGTATTTGCTATACATGTATTGAAAAAATGTTGACTTAAAGCTATTTTAAATATTCTATAATATATCAAGTATCTATTATAATATTTACACTTTGATAAAATTAACATTATGTATTTTTGAATCAGTTTGGTAAATTATATTTAGGACTTTCTGTACATGGAACACTTAAAGTGTTTAAAGACATTTTTTTTTTCAATTATTATAATATCTTATTATAATCATTTTTCGCCGAGCCGTGGTAGCTCAGTGGTTAACGCTCGCTGTAAATATAACAGAACGCGAGTAACCCGGGTTCGATCCCCGCCGGCACCAATGAAATTGTTAATTGCAATTTTAAGTGCTGATTTGCCACGTGCTCGGCGGTGAAGGAAAACACCGTGAGGAAACCTGTATGTCTGAGGAATAAGAAAAAAAAATTTCGAAGACATGTGAAGTTCGTCAACACGCAATTGGGCAGCGCGGCGAACACTTCCTTGCCCTAAAACCCTCTCAGAAAATGAGGGGAGGCCTGAGCCCAGCAGTGGGACGTATATAGGCTGTAACTTTACTTTAACTTTAATCATTTTTCAATTATTATAATATCTCATTAAAAATCTTATAAGATATGAGTAAAATCTGTTAAATTTACAAAAATGCTTTTAAGTGAAAAGGTCCATGTCGTCTGTTACAAACATCATAAATAAATTAAGTGGTTATTAAATTAATTTACTGTAACAAAGCGCTTTTTGCTTACTTTTTTAATTTGGCAATAATTATTAAACAGCCTTGAGAAAACCTACGGGATCAAGATGGGATTGCCTTACTACCTGTTACTATACAGGTTCACTAGGCCCTTTAGAGCAGAACTCAGCAGAGACGTACTACTGCTTGGCGTCAGAAATGGATAAGAGGGTGGTATATACCCAAACGGATTTCTAGGCAGAAAAGGCTATGTACCTACAAAGCTTTTTTATAGGAGAGGGGGCTAACGAGCATACGGCTCACCTGATGGTAAATGATTACCACCGCCCATGAACAACTGCAAACACCAGGGGAATTGCAGATGCGTTGGCGACCTTTTAAAAAGGAATAGGCTCTTTTCTTGAGAGTCCCTAAGTCGTATCGGTCCGTTAAAATCTCTGGTGGTATTCGATTCCATAAGGAAAGAAACTTCTTTTAAATCACACAGTGATGGAACCAGTCATTCAGATGGTATGGATGGTGTTGCAAGTTTTGTCGCAATGTGCGATGGTGAAATTGTGCGGCTGGAATTAGTCCGAACAATTCCTCAGAGCACTCCTCGTGGCACATGCGATAAAATTTCCAAGGTTTTTCAAAGAATAAAATTTAGGTAAAATTTTGAACGTATAATAATTTTACGGATTCCCGTCGTTTCAGGTACGTTACAGCTCCAATCGTCATCGAGAGTCTGAGTGTTTGATGTTCTGATGTTTATGTTTGTTGATGTTTTAGTTATCTTTTAGCGCTTTTAAATAAATTTTGGTCCGATTTTCCCCAGAACAAGCTTATGAAGTCTTACAATGCTATATTTGGCTTTGGATTTGCTGTTATTAAATATGGGGACCCAAAATATCGTTTTCTGTGGGGAAGACCTGTGTTCAGCAGTGCACGGTATGAAGGTAGCATTTGAATTTCATTAGCCTCACTAATCATTCTTGATTAGGATAGGTATATCTGCAAGAATTTATGGTACATATTTGATATAATACATATTTGATATAATGGTGGGTACAATTTTGTACATATTCACAGAGTGTAGACCTTCTGGGGTTTCAGGTATATGCGTGTTTTTACGAGCAAGCTTTAATCATTCTTTTTCAGTTAAGGAAAAAGAATGATTAATGATTCTTCTTTCAGTTAAGGAAGGTAAACGATTGACACGTGAAATTTGTAAAATGAAATTATTTCACAGATTTTTATAAAAAAAAATGTTTCATTTAATGTGTATTATTTGTGTATATATGAATTTTTTTATTGTTTTGTTTTTTAAACACTTAATAGATTTTCACTCGTAATGTAAGTTAGGTATATTTTTTTAATAAAATCTTTGTAACTAATATACGAGGGGTGATCCAAAAGTAATGATAATGAAAATAAAACACGGTAATTAAAGTTAAAATAATAATTTATTTTTTCTACATAGTCTCCTAACAAATCAATACATTTAGTCCATCTTTTTTCTAAACCCAGGATTCCCTTTGAAAAAAAATTCTTTGTCTTGACCCTCCCAAAACGCTTCAACAGCGGCCATTACTTCGCTATCGTCTTCGAATTTCTTGCCTCGGAGGCGTTCCTTGAGCCGAGGAAAGAGGTAGAAGTCACTAGGAGCTAGATCTGGCAAATAGGGAGGGTGTTCGAGCAGTTCGAATCCCGTTCCTTGAATGGTAGCCATCGCAACTGCGGCTTTGTGAGCCGGTGCGTTGTCTTGGTGAAACAGCACTCCAGCTCGCAGTTTGCCGCGTCTTTTTTTCCTTAATCGCCTCCCGTAATCTTCTTATTTGGTCTGCGTAGTAAGAGCCCGTAATAGTGGCTGCCTTTTCCAAATATTCCACCATATTTATGCCTTGAGCATCCCAAAAAACAGATGCCATAACCTTTCCCGCCAAACTTGAAACTTTGAATTTCTTTGGCGTCGGTGAGGAGGCTCGCTTCCAAGTCATCGATTGTTGTTTCTTTTCAGGATCAAAATAGTGGATCCCGGTCTCGTCCATAGTTACAAAACAGAACAAAAAATTTTCTTGATCTGCTTGGAACTTTTCGAAATTGACCCTCGAAATGTCAACTCGATTTTTCTTTTGCTCGTCAGTTAACATTCTGGGTATCCAACACGCAGAGACCTTTTTCATATGCAACTCGTTCGCAAGGATTCTTTAAACGCCGCCATATGAGATACCTGTGACCTCAGCTACATGCCTGATGGTCACTCTTCGATCTGCCAACACAAAATCTTCGACTTTTTCACGTTGGCTTCAGTAAGGGACGTGGATGGGCGTCCTTCGCGATGTTCATCTTCAGTGGATGTTCTGCCCAATTTAAACTCCTTGGCCCAGCGTGCAACTGTAGAATATGGAGGAGCAGAGTCCTCCAATGTTTCCACTAAGTCACTGTGTATGTCTTTTGAAGACATTTTTTTCAAACAGAGGTACTTGATGACAGCTCTAATTTTGTTTTTCTCCATGTTGATGTTATCTCTTTGACAGTTCGTATTCAAATGAATGTATCTCCCGGAAATCGTGATCTATTTATATGATTTTTTTAGGCTGACGTAGTGAGTATATAAGCAAGCAAAAAATATTTTTTCTTGGATTTTTATGCAGACCTGAAGTAACCGATTATCATTACTTTTGGATCACCCCTTGTAGGTGACTATTTTTTTCGGACTTTCTTTATCGTATTCTAAAGGGAAGCTATGAAGAATATACTCGACGACGGTAAATATGCCGCTTAATTTTACTTTTGTACTACATTTAGTAGATACTCTAAGAGGCGTGCACTTAAGTGTTCAGTCAACTTAATGCGAGTAAGCGACAGTGTTTATTCATGATGTAACCTACTAACGTACGTAACTACGTAACATTATTCATATGGTACTAATTAATTAGTTTTATAGGTAATAATGAGGAGACTAAGCTGAAAATTAAACTATTGATACAAATTTTTCAAAATTACTTGACTTTATATGGCTTTAATTTGTAAATAAAGTTGGTTACTTAATACTGGTATAATACAAATTTTTTTAATAGAATATGGGTGAGAAACGACCATACAGTCTGCTTGATAGCAATTGGATGCTGTGGTTCATAGGCACCTTGATCTATCTTCAATTAAGAATCAAAATACAGATGCGTTGTCACCCTTGGGGACTAAGATGGAATGCCTCATTTCCAGTAATAACGGTCTACGGTTCTATACCCTCGTCACGTAACACAGTTTATTAACCTGCTAATTCACGCTGGTGTTCTGTGAAAGCGTGATCTTTCCCTGGTCAAGGCGACCAATTCGTGCCACAACTACAATATGTAAGTATGGTTCTACTATATATACCTAATACTGGATGACCTTTTTTACCGTCTGGAAAAAAATAGGGTTTAACATGTGAACGAAATAGAAGCCTATGGCATTGATATTTCACGAAAAATTAAAACTAACATTTTTAATTAAACTTTTGAAAAAAAGAATGTAACAATTTTTTTTCAAATTGTCGTTCGTAAGTAGGGTAGATATGAATTGAATTTCGATAGATTTTATTTAATAAATTAATTTAATCCAAAAATTTTGTTTTCATTTTTTGTAAAATATCAGTGCCATAGGCCTCTACTTCCCTCACATGTTTTTTTTTCAGACCCTATTTTTTCAGACGGTAAAAAAGGTCATCCAGTATACTCGTATATATTATATGAATTATAAAGTAAATACTTATAACGTGAGAAGTAAAAAATTAAAGATTCATAAATAAAACTAGTAAACTTTAAAAGAAATTCTTTAGTAAAGCACTACTTACTATAAAATATTCTTTAATTTGTATAATTAGTTCGTTCGTGTTCTGACACGGAAATGCAGCACCGCAATTAAGCTATAAACTACTTTTTCAAATAGGTAATTTAGATTTATCCATCAAAGTTTATGTTTCCTATATTTGACTATAAGGTTGGGCAAGGGACAGCAATTTAATTTAGTGACTATCAAAACTGTTATAGTTACAGTCTATTAATTTTACATCGCTGAACACAGGCCTTAACTGCAGTTTTTTTTTTTAAATTTATACAATAATATGTTATTAGTAAGACGCTACTGACCATATTCTGGTTTGTGTCGCTCTGTCACCACTCCAACCACCAACACCACCATTACACACTGAGGAAAATGTTATAAGGTAAAGTTAAACTGAAAAAAACTTTTCCTTAAATGTAACACGATGGTCACAAGATAATTGATTTGCTATTTTAGCTTGAAAAATTAACCTCGTTAAAGACGAAAATTCAAATTTTCTACCTTAAGTCTATATTTGGGACATTGAATATTGTTGGCGCGACTTCTAACGCCGCCTAGCGACGCACCGGAATACCAAACTTTTAGCTACGAATCAGAGCTCGTCATTGTTAGCAACCAATCACAGCACGTCGTGCAATTAGTTATAAGATCTGTCTGTATTAAATTTTGATTATTACCTGATACACACTGTTAGCAATAAGACGACTTAAATATAACCAACAAACGGTCAATAAATCGTTAAATGAAGAGCACCTGCCTCCCGTTCCTGTACATAAAGTGGTCCTATCGAGCCGAATAAGGAATTCAAGCTTGAAATCTCCGAAGATTCGTCGCATCAAAATACGAAGAGGAGATTCACGTATCGAGCGAAGAGCTGCAACGTTAAGGCATCGACAGACAGGAGTGGCAGGTTTGAACTTCCCCGTCCGTTTCCCCATCTCATCCTTCGATAGGTGTTGATTTCGTGCTGATATTCCATTTCCAGTGCTCAAGTGGCGGTACCTACCTGCGCAACGGCACCCATCTTGGTTCGCACGCATCTACAAATTGGCAACTGTAAGTACTCTTGATTTCCTTAATTTCCCAACATGAGTGAGCCCAAATTGCCAGATTTAATTAAGAAAAGAGGAGTTTTAAAAGGTCGATTAACTATGTTTGAAAATTATGTTAAAAAGTTCTGTTGACTTTTACCCTTGACTGAACAACAGTCATTAGAATTAAATTTACGTGTCGAGAGTACTTCGAGTTTGATAGAGATGTATAGTGAAATACAGACTAAAATTGAAGAAGAGGTAGCGGAAGATCTCGATCTTGTAAAACAGCTGGAAGAGAGAGATCGTTTCGAAAATCAATTTTATTGTGCTGTAGCTTCTGCAAAACCTTTATTGAGAAAGGAAGTAGCTGACAAGTCTAGTGTTTCAACATGTAAGCCGATAGGCATAAAGTTACCCGATATTAAAATACCTTCCTTTGACGGTTCATACGATTGCTGGCTAGAGTTTAAAAATTCTTACGTTAGTATGATTCATGATCGCGATGATTTAGGTCCTGTTCAAAAATATCATTATTTAAAATCGTCATTATCCGGTACCGCGGCACACGTCATAGGTGCATTAGAATTTACGGCTAACAACTACTATCACGCATGGGAGCTATTAGAGAATAGATTTAATAATCCGCGACTATTGGTTCATAATCATGTGAAGGCATTATTTAAATTTCCATCGTTAAATAAAGAGTCCGCTTCCCAGATTAGGAACTTAATAGATATTGTTTTGAGAAATTTGCGTGCCCTTAAAACGTTAGGTGAACCAACAGATTCATGGGACACTTTAATCATTTACATGGTCGTTTCCAAATTAGATCAGGCCACTGAACGCGAATGGGAAAATTTTCAAGGTACATCTAGTTCGTTAATTGAATCAAGGTCAGCTTTGAAACTGGATAACTTACTTAAATTTCTTAAAGACCGCGCCGACGTTTTAGAAATGATAAAAGTGAACCATAACAAATCCCACGAGAACAAAGGCGGCGAACAAACGCGCTCTAAGAAACAATATACACATACTCATGTTGCTACGAACGTTACTAACAATAACAATAAGGGTAATACGAAACTAAAACAAAGCCGCGTGTGTGTGATGTGTCATGGTAATCACGCAATTTATTCCTGTTCAAGGTTTCTTAATTCGTCTATCCAAGAAAGGAATAAGATAGTTAAAACGCATCAGCTGTGCATCAATTGTTTACGCGCAACCCACCCACTTGACGAATGCAAGTTTGGGCCATGTAGGTTGTGTGATAAAAAGGCACAACAGTTTGCTTCACATTGATGGGCAGGTAGACGGCGCATCACAGGTGAGCGAGTCGAGTGCATCAGCACAGCCGGTCACCGCTAACGTCTCCACTGTCTCGTCATCATTACACGTTACGGCTAACCATTCAGAATCGCAAAACAGTAATCAGGAATATTCGTTATTACCCAACGTTTTGCTGTCCACAGCGTTAGTGGACATAGATTATAATAACAAATATCACACTGTACGCATTCTGCTAGATAATGGTAGTCAACATTGTTTCATAAAGAAATCGTTATGTGAAACATTAAATGCACCGTTAATACAGTCCACTTATCACGTTGCTGGGGTAGGTCAAATAATTTCGCAGTCCACCCACATTTGTAAAATAAAATTACGTTCAAGGTTAAATTCGTTTTGTATGAACATTGATTGTTTAGTGTTGCCGTGCATTACAAATCAATTACCCACATTTAGTGTCGATGTAAATAATATGAATTTACCTGATAATATTCAACTTGCGGATCCGAACTTTCACTCACCGTCAGACATCGATATACTGATAGGCGCGGATAAGTTCTGGGAATTATTGTGTGATGGCAAAATTAAGTTGAATAAAGGACCTTATTTACAAAATACAAAATTGGGTTGGATAATGTCGGGACCTTTACGTAATAACCCACTTCCCGTTAAGAGTGTGCAATGTAATTTCTCCCAAACAATTGACACACAGTTGAAATTGTTTTGGGAACTCGAAGAGATAAACAATAACGTTAATAAAAACATCCTTAGTGCTGACGAACGTGCGTGCGAAGACATTTTTGTCAAAACAACAAAACGTATGGAAGATGGTAGGTTTTCCGTACGCATTCCTTTAAAGGAATCAGCTGATGTGCTCGGAGACAGTTACACAACGGCTGAAAAACGTTTGTTGTCGTTAGAACGAAAATTCGCTCGTTCGCCACAATTTCGGGAAAAATACGTAGATTTTATGGGGGAATATGAAAGGCTCGGTCATATGAGTTGCGTTGAAACTTATGAGTCACCCCACTATTTTTTGCCGCATCACGGCGTTATTAACGAAAATAGTAGTACGACTAAACTGCGCACTGTTTTCGATGCAAGCGCAGCGACGTCGTCCGGTAAGTCGTTGAACGATATTCAACATATTGGTCCACCACTTCAGAATGACATTTTTAGCATTTTATTACGCTTTAGGCAATATAAATACGTGGGTTGTGCGGACGTTGAGAAAATGTTTCGGAATTTTCTTGTACAACCAGATCAACGAGATTTACAATTGATATTATGGCGTAAACTTCCGTCGGACCCAGTACGTGTATATCGCCTAAACACCGTGACGTATGGCACTGCGTCTGCGCCATACCTTAGTATGAGATGTTTACGTCAGCTTGCGCTGGAATGTAAGGATCAGCAGGTTGCGAGAGTAATCCGAGAGGATTTTTTCGTTGATGACGTCATCCTAGGTGACAATAATTTAAATAGCTTACTCGATACCTGTGAGAAGTTACGAAATACTTTAAACTCGGCTTGTTTACCGTTGCGTAAGTGGTTGTTTAACGTTGATATCAGTGACCACGACATATCTAAAGACTTGTCATTAGGAGAACATTCCCAAACTAAGACTTTAGGAGTGGGTTGGTATAATAAAAGTGATGAACTTCATTTTACCACACGAGTAGTTAGACCGAATTTACTAAATAAACGTACAATGTTGTCGATAATCGCACAAATATACGATCCTCTAGGAATTTTAACACCGGCTGTCGTAGTAGCTAAAATATTGATGCAAAAAGTGTGGTTGTGCAAGATAAATTGGGATGATCCCGTTCACAGTGATGTTGCTTTATCCTGGGAAAAATTTATTGACACACTTCAATATTTGCATAACCTACGTATTCCGCGTCATGTTATGAGCGCACACACACAGTTTATAGAATTACACGTATTCACGGACGCGTCGCAGAGTGCGTATGGTGCATGCGCATATGTTCGCACCTACTCTGATGACTCATCGGTGACTGTTAGATTATTGTGTGCAAAGAGTAAAGTTGCACCAATTAAACCAGTCAGCATACCCCGATTAGAACTGTGCGGGGCTTTAATAGGCGCACGATTATATAGGAAAATTATCGAGTCATTGCGTGTTAATTTCCACAAAATTTACTTTTGGACAGACTCAACTATTGTCCTTGGATGGCTACGTATGTCACCACATTCGTTAAAAACATTCGTTCAAAATAGAATAGTGGAGATTAATGAAATAACAAGTAATGCGTTATGGTTACATGTAGGAACCAAAAATAACCCAGCGGATCTGGTCTCGCGGGGTCTTAGTCTTGATGTACTCATTGACAGTAATCTGTGGTGGAGCGGACCTGAGTTCTTAAAAAATTCTCAGTCGGCATGGTCACAGCAATCTTCGACTACACACTCCGACTTACCAGAACTAAAATCACAAACGACAACGGTTATGGTTTGTGATGTAACAAAGAATAAAATTATTAATTTTGAAAGGTTTCGTTCTTATCAGCGTATCGTGCGCGCCGGCGCTTACCTGTTGCGATACATACATAACTTACGCACACCAAAGAAAGATCGTACACAGGGGCCGTTATCAGTAGATGAATTGAATGACTCCTTACAGTCGTTAGCGCGTCTTGCTCAACGCGAATCGTTTCCGATGGAATATGATAAGTTAAAACATAACTTACCTTTAAAAACTTCAGGTTCGATTTCTAGGCTTAATATATTTCTAGATGAAAGGGATATAATTAGAGTAGGTGGCCGTCTTAGTAACTCGCCTGACTTTCATTACGACAAGAAGCACCCGATACTTTTATCAAGTAAACACAACTTCACACAATTGTTGTTTCAACATCAACACAAAGAGCTTCTTCATGCTGGTCCCCAGCTGCTATTGGCCACCGTGCGTGAGAATTGGTGGCCGTTAGGGGGTAGAAACCTAGCTAGAAAGGTTGTCCACCAATGTGTTCGCTGCACTCGAATGAAAGGTAAAACCCTAACACCAATCATGGGCAACCTTCCGTCTGAACGAATAGAACCTGGTTTCCCATTCATTCGATGTGGAGTGGATTATGCGGGTCCCATAAACGTACTGAATCGCAAAGGAAGGGGAGCTAAATTGGAAAAGGGCTATATTTGCATATTCGTTTGTTTTGTTACCCGGGCCATTCATCTAGAACTTGTCAGTACGTTAGCTGCTCAAGAATTTATATTAGCACTTAAAAGATTTATCTCACGACGAGGTAAACCAGCTCAAATTTTCTCAGATAACGGTAGAACTTTCATTGGAGCCATGAAAGAGATTAACAAAATGTTAGAGCGAAATTCAAAGCAAATAATTGATAGATTATCAACTGACAATATTGAATTTAAATTTATTCCCCCTTATGCTCCTCATTTTGGGGGATTGTGGGAAGCAGGAGTAAAATCATGTAAGTTCCACCTTAAGCGTGTCGTGGGTACCGCTAACTTGACATACGAGGAGTTCAGCACTGTGTTGGCACAGATCGAAGCAGTCCTAAACTCCCGTCCTATAAGTCCTATGTCCTCAGATCCACATGATCTTCGTCCACTAAGCCCAGCTCATTTCCTCATCGGCCGGCCACTCACTGCACCAGCCTGCAGAGACCTCACCGAAGCACGGACTCACAGCTTGAAACGGTTTCAAAGAGTGGAACAAATAAAACAGCACTTCTGGAAACGCTGGTCACAAGAGTATGTTGCTGAACTTCAGACAAGAACGAAGTGGAAGGCGAACAGTGAAGACATAGCATTAAACACGCTTGTCGTTATTAAGGAGGACAATTTACCACCCCTTAAATGGCGTATGGGCAGAGTTACCCATATTTTCCCCGGAAAAGACGGCGTGTCGCGTGTCGCCACCATCCAAACTGCTACGGGTCCTGTACAACGAGCGTTCTCGAAAATCTGCCCTCTGCCTGTATCATCAGCAGAGGACGACAACATGAATGCAGCCTGCGGTATCTCCAATCAAGCGGCAACGTAGATACATCATTGGAAGCTGGAGCTTCCAAGGCGGCCGGCATGTTGGCGCGACTTCTAACGCCGCCTAGCGACGCACCGGAACACCAAACTTTTAGCTACGAATCAGAGCTCGTCATTGTTAGCAACCAATCACAGCACGTCGTGCAATTAGTTATAAGATCTGTCTGTATTAAATTTTGATTATTACCTGATACACACTGTTAGCAATAAGACGACTTAAATATAACCAACAAACGGTCAATAAATCGTTAAATGAAGAGCACCTGCCTCCCGTTCCTGTACAAATATTTTAATTATATAGCATTTTAATCAGCTGCCTACAAAAGTCTCAAAAAATTTTTTGTCGATCATTAGAAAACACCTATAAAACACGACAGCGTAAATAAACTACTGTTTCCATTTAATGATGTATTAAACTATTAAGTAGCATTTAATGCTTTATAAGCCGCATTGCCTAATTAAACGCTCTAATTTTAGTCATCACTCATCATGTTCACAAAATTTTAATTTTCCTAAGATTCTTTATATTACCATAAAATTTAATTCACTAAGTATCAAAATTAAACCTACTTAGCTCTTGCCGTGTTCTGTATTTGCTACACAAAATGATGAGAGGTTGTTAACATATAAAATTATTTAATTAAATCTCGCAAAAGTGTCTGCCCTTTTTAAACTTTTATAGATGGCTGAAGGCAAAATATTCATTCAGCCTCTGGTTGGTGGTACATTTCGAATTAGTGTTAAAATTTTCAAATGTTAGACACATCAAGTAAGATAAACGTGACCGTACGTCCCACTTTGAGCGGAACAGGTCCCGCGTTTAATTTGTTTCTCCGGCGAACCCCAAAATACGAAAAATGTCCGATTTTAGGACTAATATTAAAAGCCAACCACAACCAGAATGTAAGATATTTTCTTATTTTCGGTTTTGATAGTTAATTATAAAAAAACATTCATGATCGATAGTGAAAATAAGAACACGTACACGGGTTTTGTGTTTAAATCATTAAAATTTAAGGGCGTCTCACTCTGAGGGAGAAATAAATGCGCAATTAGTAAGCACATCAGTAGTTACGTTGTACCAGTTCTGGCGCACTTGTAGAAAGGTTGTACCAGTTCTGGCGCACGACGTTCGTCGACTCACAATCCTAAAAAAAAAAAATAACTCTTATCTAATTGATATCCGCTACGAGCCTCAACCGTCATTAGCGCTCCATTGTCCTTATCTACTTATCTATTGTTGATTGACTACCGTCATTATCTATTATTCGTCCAGCGTGTGGGTCGGCTTATGCTATTGTATTATACTCCTTTGTTCCTATCTACAACACTAATCTGAATCATCAATAAAACACATTACCCAATTTTGTTAAAATTTTTATTTATGAAATACAAAATCTTATTACTTATTATCTATAAAATAGGAGCGAAACATCTCATCCACTAACATATCGTTGTACAATGTGTTCTCTGTAAATATACTCATAAAACTATGCATTGAACATCCCTGAAACTTATACAGCAAATACATTAAGCAATATTCGCCACAAACTGAAGTCCTATCAACATTCCAGTTCCATCTTTTAAACACATTACATAATTTTGTTAAAATTTTTATTTATAAAATACAAAATCTTATTACTTATTATCTATAAAATAGGAGCGAAACATCTCATCCACTAACATATCGTTGTACAATGTGTTCTCTGCAAATATACTCGTAAAACTATGCATTGAACAATCCCTGAAACTTATATAGCAAATACATTAAGCAATATTCGCCACAAACTGAAGTCCTATCAACATTCCAGTTCCATCTTTTAAACACATTACCTAATTTTGTTAAAATTTTTATTTATAAAATACAAAATCTTATTACTTATTATCTATAAAATAGGAGCGAAACATCTCATCCACTAACATATCGTTGTACAATGTGTTCTCTGTAAATATACTCGTAAAACTATGCATTGAACAACCCTGAAACTTATATAGCAAATACATTAAGCAATATTCGCCACAAACTGAAGTCCTATCAACATTCCAGTTCCATCTTTTAAACACATTACCTAATTTTGTTAAAATTTTTATTTATAAAATACAAAATCTTATTACTTATTATCTATAAAATAGGAGCGAAACATCTCATCCACTAACATATCGTTGTACAATGTGTTCTCTGTAAATATACTCGTAAAACTATGCATTGAACATCCCTGAAACTTATATAGCAAATACATTAAGCAATATTCGCCACAAACTGAAGTCCTATCAACATTCCAGTTCCATCTTTTAAACACATTACCTAATTTTGTTAAAATTTTTATTTATAAAATACAAAATCTTATTACTTATTATCTATAAAATAGGAGCGAAACATCTCATCCACTATCATATCGTTGTACAATGTGTTCTCTGTAAATATACTCGTAAAACTATGCATTGAACATCCCTGAAACTTATATAGCAAATACATTAAGCAATATTCGCCACAAACTGAAGTCCTATCAACATTCCAGTTCCATCTTTTACAATTTCGTACAGGTGCCCGTCCATATGAATCAAAATATTCACCGACGTCATTCGTATCGATATATAAAGCTACCCAATGTGACCCTGGTTTATCATCTGTACCCAAATTGCATATTACCTAGTCAGGTCATAAATTCTATCACATGTTTAATGTTCGTAAAATAATTGAAACAAGTTTATTCATTATGTAACCATTTATATACCAAAATGAACTTAACAAAACATAGATTCTTATGACACTATAGTTTATTCAAAATGACCTCCGTAATTTTGAATACAGGCCTTCAATCTGCGCGGCCAGTCGTCTATCTCAACACGAACGAGGTCCATGTCATATCGGCGGCTGCCTTAATTAAAGATGTCTTGAGTGACTCGAAATTGGGATGAGGCTTTGAGCACGCCTTTTCCTCCAAGTGTTACCATATCTTGTAATCTAACGGATTCAAATCTGGAGTGGTCTTTGTGTCGGATGAAGTCGATTTCACGCGCCGCTAGCCAGTCTTTTTTTTTTTTTTTTGTTTTTAAAGAACGTTACCTCCTAACACTAGGTTTTTCTCCTGTATCGTGGGGGCAGTTTACAAACACAAATTTCACAAGGACAAACATCCAAACTCGGAACAGGTCGTACGGTGTAGGTCGTACAAATACTTGTTCCGTGCGGGATTCGAACCCGCGACCCCCAAGCGTAGCCACTCATTGCTAAGCCACTACGCCACGGAGCTGTCAAAAGTCTTGTGTGCTCTTCGCTCTATGAGCTGACGCCGAATCTTGTTGGAATACCCAGTGCCTGTTATTGAACATGGTATGAGAAACAGGTTACACAAGGTTCGTCAGGACTGTATTTTGATACACAACTGCATTCGTTTTTAACCTTTCTCACAAAAATGTACCTCTGTTAAGCCCCAATAAGAAACTCCCAACCATACCATGAGCGAGGATGGAAAATGACCTCGTTGGACACGCGGAATACGGTTGCTCGCTTCTTCACTACTGTGTGCGTACACCTTATCATTTTGTTTGTTGTAGCTCTCTTCTACGGTAAAAATTTTTTTATCCGAAAAAAAGAATTTCCCGATATTTTTTTCCCGCGTACCGCTTCACCAAAGCGCGGCATCTCTTCAGTCTCAGATCCATTAGACGAGCATTCAAACGATGTCCTGTTTTTCTTCGATATGCCCGAAGCCCTAAGTCTTCATTTAACGCCGTGGTTCTGCTTAACCCCATCTGAAGGGCCAACAGTTTCTGCTTACGTTTGGGATTTCTTTGAATTCGCACCTTTACAGCTTTTATCACTGCTGGAGTCCTAACAAATCGAGGGCGACCACTTCTTGACCTGTCATCTACACTAGAGTCTTCATTGTATCGTTTGATGGTACGATAAACGAATCTTTTGGTTATATTCAAATTTTTCAGTATATCAAAAAATTTAATTGGCGCCTAATCGCAACTGCAACACGTTCTTTTTTAAGCGTCCACTCCATATGTAAAAATGAGTAAAATTCTAAAAAGTATACAGTTTTATTTTCATGAACAATTCGAATTCAATAAACTTTTTTGTGGCCAGCATTCTAAAAGAAAAGTTTTTACTGTGTGACAATACTTATGACCTGACTAGGTATATACGTTGGTACGTGGGTGTACATGGGCAGTCTGTTAGCAGCATAAACATTATTTTCTAGACCGGGGTGAATCTTTTTCAGATGTTGTTGTACATCTAGTGTATCCATGATATTACTGCTATTAGTAGATTACTACAGTACAATCTACTCAATGACTAACATAGGAATGATCAATTATGTGATTTCTAAATATTAAATTGCATTTTTTCTGTTATACAAAACGTATTTGAGTCATCAATACACTGAATAAGACGCAACACGAAGAATGTGAGATAAGGTTGTTGACGCATAAAGTTATTATCAATTCTACTGTAGAAATTCTTTAGATTAGAATTATTACTTACTGGTACTATATAAGACCAAGCAACTGCAGTCATGGAGTTAGTGTATGGTCGTTTGACCGCAGTGTATCTATCAATAATACATTTATGTTACTTCAACGCATCAAAGGCCATAGATGTAAGTGTTTAATCTATTGACAAACTTACTTTTTTTCTGTTATTTTTTTACGTGTGTATGATTTTGAACGACAGGCCTGTTGGTCTAGTGGTTAATGACCCTGACTGTTATGCCGGAGGTTGTGGGTTCGATTCCCACCCAGGACAAATGTTTGTGTGATGAGCACGCTCATTTGTTCTGTGTCTGGGTGTAATTTATCTATAATATTCATGTATTTAGAAATATATAAGTATGTTTATCAGTTGTCTAGTACCCATAACACAAGCTCTGCTTAGCTTGGGACTAGATGGCGTTGTGTGATAGTTGTGGAATTTTATTATTATTATTATTATTTAGTGTTAACAAATTATATTTAAATATTTTGTGTATGTATATGATTAAGCCGTGGTAGCTCAGATGGTTAGCGCAAGCTGTAAATTTTACAGTACGTAACGCGGGTTCGATCCCCGCCGACACCAATTAAATTGTTAATTGCAATTTTAAGTGTTTATTCTATTGACACACTTACTTTTCTTTCTGTTATTTTCTTACGTGTGTATGATTTAGTGTTAACAAATTATATTTAAATATTGTGTGTGTATATGATTAAGCCGTGGTAGCTCAGATGGTTAGCGCAAGCTGTAAATTTTACAGTACGTAACGCGGGTTCGATCCCCGCCGACACCACTTAAATTGTTAATTGCAATCATGTCTGAGAAAATTTCGAAGGCATGTGAAGTTCGCCAACACGCATTGAGACCGCGCCGCGGACATTTCCTAGCCATAAATACAAAAACAATAGCAGAAAGTAAGAAGTTAAAAAATACTTTTTTAACAATGACAGTCATTAGTTGATCATTAGTGAATGTGATTCTGTTTTCTTAAATTACAGGAAGAAAAGAGCAGAAGGAAGAAATGGGGTGATGGGAAGTAATGAAGAATGAATTGTTATGTGAAGTTTGTTGGAACAAACATATTTTAGTCACGTGTAAATACTTTTAACATTTTGGTTCAAAATGACACAAAATCTAAAAAATATTAGATACATCATCGACATGGACGGATTTTACATTACATATCCTCATAAACATTTTCAATGTAGAGAAATGGCTATTCTAGACGTAAAACTATCTAATAAAAATGATTCGTTTATCGATCATTATTTGTTTCAGCCAAGTTATCCTTTCAATTATTTGTCGCCAAAAGACAAAAAAAACTGTTCGTTATTGTGAAATACACGTGCACGGCATTCCATATTTTGATGTGACCGAAGAATTAAAATGTGCCTACAAACAAGAGAACATCATTCCCATATTAAATTGGTATATTAGAAATTTGTGCAAAGACGAAGTGATCGCATACAAAGGTGGTTCAACAGAAAAACAATTTTTAAAAATGTTGACGACGAATGATAGAATTTTTAATATTGAAGAATACAAATGTCCAAAATACAATGATTTGGTAAATGTCATAAATTTAAACAAACGTTATGTGTGTAATAATCATATATTTGCAAAAAATAAACACAAAATTTTACATTGTTCTTGTGATGAAGTGTGGGTTTTTTACAAGTGGTTATTACTTGAAAATAAAATTTTAAATTAATCATAAATTTTGTTTGATTTCCAAAAAACATTAGAGACACAAAATTGGTTCAACAGAAAAACAATTTTTAAAAATGTTGACGACGAATGATAGAATTTTTTAATATTGAAGAATACAAATATCCAAAATACAATGATTTGGTAAATGTCAAAAATTTAAACAAACGTTATGTGTGTAATAATCATATATTTGCAAAAAATAATCACAAAATTTTACATTGTTCTTGTGAAGAAGTGTTGGTTTTTTTACAAGTGCTTATTGCTTGAAAATAAAATTTTAAATTAATCATAAATTTTGTTTGATTTCCCAAAAACATTAGTTATAGTATACTATATAATACAAAATTGGTTCAACAGAAAAACAATTTTTAAAAATGTTGACGACGAATGATAGAATTTTTAATATTGAAGAATACAAATGTCCAAAATACAATGATTTGGTAAATGTCATAAATTTAAACAAACGTTATGTGTGTAATAATCATATATTTGCAAAAATAATCACAAAATTTTACATTGTTCTTGTGATGAAGTGTTGGGTTTCTTACAAGTGGTTATTGCTTGAAAATAAAATTTTAAATTAATCATAAATTTTGTTTGATTTCGAAAAAACATTAGACAAAATTGGTTCAACAGAAAAACAATTTTTAAAAATATTGACGACGAATGATAGAATTTTTAATATTGAAGAATACAAATGTCCAAAATACAATGATTTGGTAAATGTCATAAATTTAAACAAACGTTATGTGTGTAATAATCATATATTTGCAAAAAATAATCACAAAATTTTACATTGTTCTTGTGATGAAGTGTGGGTTTTTTTACAAGTGGTTATTACTTGAAAAAAAAAATTTAAATTAATCATAAATTTTGTTTGATTTCCAAAAAACATTAGATAAAATTGGTTCAACAGAAAAACAATTTTTTAAAAATGTTGACGACGAATGATAGAATTTTTAATATTGAAGAATACAAATCTCCAAAATACAATGATTTGGTAAATGTCATAAATTTAAACAAACGTTATGTGTGTAATAATCATATATTTGCAAAAAATAATTTTGTAACTAATGTTTTTGGGAAATCAATCTTTACCAAATCATTGTATTTTGGA